>JAPDSC010000653.1:0-14069 GCA_026290005.1 Latrodectus geometricus
ATCACTTTAATTTGTTTTTGTTTAAGAAACTCAACTGTTAATCCGGCTGTATGTGAAGATGCATTGTCATGGTGAAGCATTAGTCCTCCAACATTCAGTTCTTGTAGAATTTCTTGAAGACATTTAGTGGTATACCAGTTTGCTGTTACTGTCTTCTGTCCTTTCAACTTGATGGCTTTAACCAATCCCGCAATTCTGAAGAAAACGGCATACATCACTTTTTTTAATGCGCATTGTTTTTTCACCATTGTCGGCGTGGGATCATCTTCAAAGACCCATACTTTGCTTTTTTGATGTGTTGGAACGTCAAAACTCGCTATGTACGTTTCATCACCTGTTACAATTTAAGAAATGAGGCGGTAGCCACCATCATTTAGCAATTTAAGAGTTTCTTTACTGATTCTGACACGCTCCTCTTTTTGGTGCTCAGTTAGATTATGGGGAACCCAACGGCAAACTACTTTTTTCAGATGTAATTCTTCATGAATGATTTTGTGTATGGCTGCGGATCCAATATTAAGTTCCTTCTGTATCATTTGATAGGTACAGTGATTATCATCCATTAACAATTTTCGTATGGCAGACACATTTTCCAGGATTATTGCCGACGGTGGCCTTCCTGTGTGTACTTCATCCTGAAGAAATTTGCGACCTCTTCTAAATTCTCTAAGCCATCTGAATACAGTAGCATGAGCTGGAGATTCATCACCAAATGCTAATTGCCACCGTTGAACGCATTCTTCTTGATTTAATCATGCTTTAAATTCGTAGAAAATCATAGCGCGAAAATGTTCTCGCGTCAACTCCATTTCCTCTTTTGTTTAAAATTTATTCTACGCTAAACAAGTTGAAGTAAGTCAGTAAAAAATCGTCTTCTGTGTCAAAATACTTTGTATTTTAAAATCAAACCGTTATTTTTATATTGTATATTCTTGTCTGCGTGTATCTCAAATTTCAGAGTAACCCTCGTATATATATATATATATATATATATATATATATATATATATATATATATATATATATAAAGGGAACAATAAATGAATTTTATAGTTATGATACGTGAGACCATAATATATATGTTTAATAATTAAATAAATTTTGTGTGTGTGTGTGTTGATGATAATGATTGTTATGTCAGGGTTAATTACAAATAGATACCTTTATGAACAAATATATTAGAAGTAAAAAATGTGTGATTACATTTTTTAAGAGAGTTTAAAAGTATAGATGTTTGAGTAATTAGAAACCAAATAACAACAAACAATTGCAACAAAAACAGCGCTGATTATTGAGTCAATTGGAGATAGGTTTTCATGCATAGAGCTATCGCTATCAATAAAATTTCACTGATATTCTATAGATACTTGACCGTAGTAATTGGCATCTATCGATGTGTGATTCGTTTTGAAATCATTCAGAAGATATTTATTGTTAATGAGAGATTTAGATAACGTATAAGCTAGAAAGTGTGTGGTACGTTTCTGTATATAGAAAAGTTTGTATTATAACAGATATATGTGCTTTCTAACACCAAAAAATCACAACATTTTGTAAGAGTTGATTAAAGGATAAAGACACATGCCTTAATATAAAAATGTAATGGCAAATGTTCAAAATGTTGTTTATGAAAACATATATATAATGGAAATACATATCGCATTGCCGTCCATTGATTCTCCTTATTATTCCTCTGAATAATAAGCTGGTATGACGATATCGAAGTAATGATGGCAATATACGTTTTCCAAACAATAATGTCACCATCGTGATACTTTAAGCAGAATCAAAATTCATCGGGAAACAGGAGTCCATGCCATTTCTAATTCCAATTTCATCATCGATCTCACAATAGTGGAAGTGTTTATTTGCGATGTACCATCTAGGGTAGCTGAATCCATGATTATCAAGATGACAGTTCCTGTTGCTGCAAACATTGTTGATCTTTTAGTGAAGATGTTAGTTGCCTCACTAATTATCTCACTTTTTGATTCAGTGTTAATAACGTGGCTGTACAATTAATACAGCGGGAGTGAATTTTCACACTTCTCTGCATTAAGTTTTTCATCGAATTATAGAATAGCATTATTTGGGACAATCTTCAACCCATCAATTTTATTATACTTTGTCATGATCTCATCACACGCTGAAAACTTAATTAAAATAAAATAAGTAGCAATAACTGTAGATTATAATTCGATCTGTATCAAGATCGAAAAATGCTGGTAAGCATTACTTTGAACTAAACTTCATAACAATTTGTTAGAAGATGCAATGTTCAAATGCAATATAAGTGTTAGAAACTTGAGCAAAAACCAGGGTTACACATACTAAATTTATTTTTTCTTCGGAGTTACTGATGAAGATACCACTTCCAGCTCTATCGTCTAAAATTTTTCTGCTATTTGCGTAGATAATCAAAGTCTCAGAAAAGACATTATTAATAACCTCTAGTACCAACTGTTTCAAAAGATTAAGATGGTCTTCCTGTTTAATTGGTTATCCGGACTTCAAATCCTTAACGAAGACAACATTTTCAAATTATACCATTCTATGAGCTCTTTAAGCAACTATAAGTCACTATAGATAGGATACTTATAAATAAGCAACTGTAGTAAGTATATATATATATATATATATATATATATATATATATATATATGTATGTATGTATGTATGTATTTATATATATATCAATTTATTAACTGTAAATAAAATTATCATATTTATTTTATATTTATAATTCGTAGTAATTATAATAATATATTTCAAGCTTAAATAGCCTCTGAACATGTTATTAGCTTTTGCATAGTATTTATTTGATTGGTAATTTAATGAGAATCTATTTTGATTCAGGAAAGAACAATGCTCAAACTTTAAGGAGTGATGATAAATAGGACAAAAGTAGACAAAAGTTGAATTCATTGTAACGATACTCGAGGTTAAAAGTATTCAAATGTTATAAGTATCTTGAAAGAGGAGAAATCTTTAGCCTATATTGAAAAGCATTTAAAATACGAGCATTGTTATCTGGATACGTTATCTTGATCTCTCGCTTTAAATCTTTATATGAATGAAATCTTTCCCTTAAATATAATTTTAGTTGAATGTTTTATCAGATTTCATTTGCAGTTTTTGTTCTCTAATGATACATAGTAATAATATATTCAATATTTGGCAGGCAATCAACTTGGCTACCTCCCAAAACAAGGGCAGAGTAACGTTGGAACTAATTTATGTAGTAATGAATTTATGCAATTTTTATTTTAAAAGAAATTTCAAATGGAAAGTGAAAGAATGTTAAACGTTTTCTGTCTTTAGTTATCCCCATTCTTATCATTTTACGAAATTAGGAAGAAACATTTCAGTTTATAAGCAAACTAATAGAAATTAATAAGATCCTCAAGTTGTCTAGTTCGTTTTATGCCATAATTTGTTCTTAACATTGAATTCTCGATCAAATATTTTTTTCATTCGCAGAAAATGATAGACTTGAAAGGATAAAAGCATTTTGAAATTGAATTTATTAAGTACAAGAGGATAAAACGTAGTTATATGTAAGACAATAAAAACGTATTTATTGAAAAATTTGCAACAGTATTCCTTTCAAACTGCAGACAATAATAATCATGAATAATTCACCAACTTGAAATAAAGAATTTGCTTATATATACTGCATACATATCGAATAGAATTTTCTTTCGGATCTTAAATGTAACTTTAAATTGGATTCTTATTTTATTTCACCATTTTAAAAATAATTTACACGTTCTTGAAACTACTTCATGGATACAAAAACTTTTATTTCAGTATTTTGTTATATTCTTAAAAATATAATAAAAAGAAACAAAGCTTTACTTCACTAATCAGTAAAAGTTTTAAATTATAAGATGGACAATTTTAATGTTTAATAAATATTTTAATAGAAATAAATGAAAAAATACCATTATTTAAAGAAAAAATTACCTTTTGGTAACAAATTTTCATTCATATTGAGCCAAATTATTAAATATTGAAAAAAGTTACTTAATCCGAATAATGCTTTGTGATTCTCAGACTGGATAAGATCAACACAGCCTTTAACACGATCAATTGATCAATAAAACAAAGTACCAAACATGTTTGCTAACTAAATAATGTGGGTTTTTTTGTTAAGCTGACCACCTAACCAGGGCATATGCTTCACACCCTAGGGCACTCGGTCATGAAAACAGATATGGTCATGCCGGGCCTAGATCCCCATGTAGGCTGTCGTGCCACTGAGTTTTAGTTCAAGAGAACAAATCATTTTTATTGTTTTAAAGCTTTTAGAAATATTTAGGTAATGCAATATTAACTGTATACGATGAAGATAAAACTAACTTCTAAATTGGATGGCAGGAAATAATAGATATTAAAATTAAATATGTAAATAAAAGAATAAAATAAAATAATTATAATTTTGTGGTATCATAGTAATACCAAATCAATAATAATCAAAAGTATTATAAAATAATAAAAGTATAATTTTATAAGAACTAATTCTGTTATCAAATTAGATTTCATGGTTATTGAAATAAACCTCTAATGTTTGAGATCATAAATGCTATTTTATTTAAGATTCAACATGAATTTGAATTTGATAAAAAAAAGCATTTAAACAGTTTTAATATTAATTTTATATGATTTAAAATACCAATCAAAGTAAAAAATAGAATAGACTTATTATTATATTATAGACATAAAATGTCAAAACCCATTATGCATCAACGTATTAAAAACATAAAATATCTCATGTGAAATAAATTGAATTTTACTTCGCATGAAAATAAATTTCTACACACATATGAATAAATAAAATATAACTATATTATATATATAAATAAAAGAAAAACGTTTGAGTATTTTGTAAGCGCAAGTATAAAAATAAGAAAATTCTTTATAAATCTTAATTTGGTTCATCGATTTAATAGCTAAAAAAATTTATTTCAAGAGAGAAGCACTTCATAAATTCGCCTACTTTAAAAACTAAAGTATATTTGCGGTTCAGTTTTGAGAGACCTAAAAAATCAAATTAAAAGAGTTTAAATTAGTGTAGGGTGCAATATTTTTAAAATATTTTTAACTTGAATTATTTTACAAGTTATTATAGTATTGCTTGTAAAATCTAAAACTGTAACTATAGATATAACTTTTTTCAACATTGAATTGAGACAGTAATAGGATTAGAACTTAAATAAAAAATGTTGTCGACATGTTATTATTACCTTTCTATTTATAGATAAGAAAGAAATCTTTAAATTGATTTTCCTAGTTTGTTGACTTTTCTATTTGCTATCATCTTAAGTCATTTTCTTTAACAAACAACGAACACATTTATCAAGAAATGGTTATTATTATTTTATCAATTTAGTTGTTTTGAAGCCCTATATATAAAGTTTATAAATCATTAAGAAAATATGATAAATGTCGAAAATTAAATATTTGTAAACCTAAGACCTTCCGTTATTTTAATATAATGTTTATACAAAAATATTTTTAAATTTTAAACATGCATACAGATTAATATTAGTTACTAATATATAATCAATTATTTACTTTATTTGCATGATATTCATTGTCAATTACTTTTGCACAATATTTATTGTTATTAAATTACAATAAAAATTTCTTCAATAAATTTTTAGTAATACGTCCGATATCATTAATTATAATTCTGTTCCATAACAGATTAAAAAAATCTAAGAAATATTGCGATCCGAAATGCTTTCTCATTACTTTTATAATCTCTAAAATATTTTGACTCATAACTTTTGAATACAAAACCTTTCGTATACTATAAACATGATTGGGACTTGTAAAATAATCACAAATAATTTGTCCAAGGAAATTTTCGCGACTGAATTGTTTTCTTAAAATGAGCTAATTTTTAATAGATATTAATAATAATCCTATACGTTCTTTATTCATTTAGTTTAACAGAATATCGTTAATGATTTCTAAAATACAATTTATTGCTGTTTTTTCTGTTTCTAAATATAATTTCGAAATTCTCTTAAAATCTACTAATGAGTTGTTTGTTCTTTGGAGTAGTTGCATTGATTTCAGTACTATTAATTTTTCTTTTCATTCTCTTTTTTTTTCACTCGGTCTTTATTTTTCCTAATTATGTCTTAATTAATGTTTTCGTTTCAATAATTTATATTTCTAATGAATATAAATACAAAAGAAAAGTATTTCGTGACATTTAAGGGTTCCAGTGATTGACTTGTAAATTGATGAAGATTTGGAAGATTTGTTACTTTCATTAACATTATTGAACTTTTTCGATAAAATATTTGCATTGCATGAATAAGAAAAGCTAAAGAAATGTACTGAAATTTATAAAAACAAATAATAAAATTAAAAAAGATTTCTTTATCATGGTCAAACACTAGAGAATGAGTGTAAATTTAAATATAATGAACAATAAAACAAATACACAAACTATGTTTATTTTACTATCACAAGTAAATGCAATTATTCAAGTTTTGTTTTGAAAATAGATTATTATATAATAAACTACACTACATACATACATATATATAAGCTTCAAAAGAATCCTCTCAACATCGGGATATTTGAATATGAACAAACACCGAAAAAAATCGGATGTTCTATTGAAATAGTGATATGTCCAGATTTGACGAAAAGAGAATAATTCAGACATAAGAAAAAGTACTGTCCACTTACTGCAATAACCATTCATAACAGATATATTCTATTAAGAGTTCTATTAAGATCTATTATATCAGATATATTCTATTAAGAGTAAAATTAGAACAAGTAATGCTTAAACGCGTTAATTGTTTTTAGTTACAAAGACATTTTTTCCACAGAACGCATGCTTTATTGGCATTGATAAATTAAGCAAAATAATAGTCTTTAGTTGATTGAATCTGTAATAATATCAGTGCTTATTCATTTTGTATTGTTGATAATATTTTGGAGACAAAAATAATGCAATGTATTAATTAGCCATAGGGTTTTTGGCCTAAATTTGATCCAATTTGGATCAAATTTGATCATTCAAATGACGAGTTGCTGTGAAACTAAAAGTCGTTTCATTGATCAGAACATGTAAATTCTTTTCCAGAATTTTTCTCCTCTGAGCAAAACACATGTCAACATCCACGTTTTTACATAAATATTAAATATTTTACATTATTATCTAACACAATACTCATTTTACAAATTAAATATAATCGAATGGCAGCTTTGATTTATCCTTCTATGCATTAAATTGCAATAAAGCTATTTTTCCTATTAAATTTTGGCATCATTGTTACATAGTTTTTTCTGTTATATACCAATAACTTCAATTGAATTTCCTTTCATGATTATAACATGAGCTGGTCTAACTTAAGTAAAATCTAAAATTGGGAAATTAAAATTTGAATACATTGTTTCAAAAAAGACTACAATTTTAAAAAAAAGTTAAGAACCGAACCTAAGAACCATTTATCCAAAAATATTCGAAATGAGAAGACAACCATATATATATATATATATATATATATATATATATACAGGGTGATCCAAAAGTCAGGACAAACTTTAAAAATGAATAATTCGAAAACGAATCACGATACAAAGATGCGGTTTGCACCAAACGGATGGGAAAAAAACCTGGTTTTGTGTGGCAATGAAAAAAATAGTTCTGTTGGCGACCAACAGATGGCACTGTAGGATTATATATTATATCGTTTGGGCAAAGCAACAAACGATATAAAAAGAAGCAACTGCTGCAGGTAATGGTAGTCGAAGCTGGTATGCATCAAAATGCTATCCATAGTTGAGAAAGGCTTCTTAGTTAAACTGTTTCATAAGAATTTTGAAAGTGGCATTGCGAGCATATCGCTACATGAAGGGTATGCGAGATAGCAAATGACCAATAACGTCTTCTGCATTGAACAAAATTGTGAAAAAATTTGAAGCTACAGGATCTTTGGCGTCACGCCAAAGAATTGGACGTCCCTCAACTGCAGCTGCTGTTGCCACGACAGTGGAACAGACGGTGCAAGCCATGTCGGCGGTTGCTGCATATGGGGAGTGCAGTGCTCGAGAAGTTTCGAGGCAGACAGGAGTGTCGTACGAAAGTGTCTGGAGAGCGCTGCGAGTAACTTTGAAATGGTATCCCTACAAGTTGTAACATAATCAAGAACTGAAACCTCCTGACTTCGGCTCTCGCCGACATTTTGCGAATTTGGTCTTTAATAATAAGGAAGAGCAGCACGACATGCTTCACATTGTGCTTTGGACAGATGAAACACATTTCACTCTGTCTGGCGCTGTTAACACCCACAATTGTCGAGTGTGGCCCACAGAAAGTCCCCATGCATTTGTTGAGGTACCCTCGTAACAGCCTAAAGTGACAATCTGGTGTGGCTTCACTACTGATTTCATAATTGGTCAATTGTTTTTCGAGGAAGTCACACAGACAGGTTTCCAAATAGTTTCTGTCACCGGTAAGCGATATCTAGCACTATTACAGAACAGCATTATTCCTGAACTGCAAGCGTGACAGGCACTCCAAACAGTCACCTTTATGCAAGATGGAGCACCACCTCATATTGCTCTGCCTGTGCAATGCTGGCTACGCTCAACATTTGGGGAGGATCGCATTATCAGTCGCTACTTTAATCACGTATGGCGTCCAAAATCTCCCGATCTCACACCCTGTGACTTTTGGCTGTGAGGCTTCTTGAAGTCAAAAGTGTATCGCGACCAACCGGCATCACTAGCGGCACTGAAAGATGCCATCCGCCAAAATGTGTCTGCCAACAAGAAATGCTACTAAATGCTGTGAATGGTGTGGTGACTCGTCTCACAGCTTTACTTCTGAATGATGGACAGCACATTGAGCATTTACTGTAGTAGGTACTAATTAACTGTAATTAATCTGACTTCATTAATCATTTTTTCATTTGTAAATCATCTTTTGTTGCAATAAAACACTATAGCGCCATCTGTGGGTCGCCAACAGAACTATTTTTTTTTCACTGCCACACAAAACCCGGTTTCTTTTCCATCCGTTTGGTGCAACCTGCATCTTTGTATCGTGATTAATTTTCGAATTATTCATTTTTAAAGTTCGTCCTGACTTTTGGATCACCAGGTATATATATATATAGTATATATAATATGTAGTAAGTATATATAATATGCAGTTAAAATAAATAATTACTAAGGTGTAAACAGATTTTTTCTTATGTGATTCACTTTATTAATCTAAGTGTTTGCATAATTGGTGTCATTATTTGGTGTTATTTAATCATTACTTTGCATGATGCAATAAAAAGCTGCTATCATGCTTTAAATTAGTTAAATTGCAATTAGATACAATAATTATCAAGTTCTCAAAATGTCTGCAGATCTTGTAACGTGAATAAAGTTTATAATAATTCATCAGATATATAGAATTTTCTGAATGTTATTTCTGATGTAACAATGAACTCGTCTATGAAGAATTGATTGCAGTTACAGTTAAACATAAATTTCTCTCCTGTGATTGCTTTTTTGAATATTTATCGTTTGCTCATAAATATATGGATGAAAACAAAAATAGACAATTATTTTAAGTAAAGTTTCCTTTTCTTTCAAAGATAGAATATTTTTTATCAATATAACTCTTTGAAAGTTTTGATATCAGTAATTTGTTCAAATTAAAAGCATTTCTGAGCAAATGCTTATTTAACAATAGAATACAGTTTAAGAATGAATACAAAACTTACATATACACTTCATGTAATTACTTTCCTGTATCTTTATTATGAAATAAAAGAAGGAATCATGAGAATATTGATTTCTAATATTCTGGTAAATAGTTTTAAATCCAACAATGATGTGAATTGATAAATCTTTATTTATTAGCACTTTGTGCTATTTTGCAATAAGTAACAAGTAATATTTGTTCTTTGGGAACAACTTTATTTTCTTAGAAATAGAAATATTCGCTTATAGATATTTGCTTATAGATTTTTTTTTCAAAGAAAGATTTGCTTATTCTTATGAAAAAACATTAACACTAGATATTTGCAATTTAGAGCGAAGGCCGAAAACTGAAAACCGTAATTTTTATGGATGAAAACAAGCCTAATTATTTATTAAAATAGAGATTAAATATGTTTCTTAATAACAAAATTATATGATATTGAAATAATTATAAGGAATGCAACTTTTTACAAATATTTAAGAAACTATTATTACCTAATGCCTGTTTTTTTTAAAGCACATTTTCTCTAAACATCATGTCGAGTCCATACTTTTTCGTTTTCAGATAAATTATTTAAATATTTTTATGGGTTCTGACATTCATTTCTTTCATCTTCCACTTGTGTTGCGCATTAAAATAAAATATGCAGTAAAAAGGAAGTAGAACAGGTAATTTTTTCATGAAATTCCTTTTCAAACAAAATTTTCGTTTCTTTCTCAATCTTACCTTCGAAATTGGATCAAGCTTTAGATACCGATTCTCACATAAGTGTGATTCACTTTCAGTCAACTTTTTTCCCAATTTTCTCAAACTGTGCAAATAAAAATATAAAGAATACAGGAGAATATATCATTATTTTTTACTATCGAAAAACTCTTAACTTGTGTTTTTCAGGAAAGCATTTTCCCCACAAGATAATAATTTAGTCTCTCTCTATTTCTCACTCTCATCTTTTTATACTTTTCTCCTTTTATATTCTTTTCCTGACTCTTAGAATAAATATAAAACTAATTACTGTCAAATTCTTCTGATATATTTTCAATCACAGCATTACGGTATTCAAAAATCATTTAATTCTTTTACATTGAACAATATTGATTTCCGAGTGATATTATACAAAAAAAAAAGATTTTCCATAAAAATATTAATGAATTAATATTTTGAACAGAAACTTATACAATTAATTTTTAACTTTATTTGGGAAAAATTAAGAACTTTAACAGTATTTTCGAGTTTTTTAACAGCAAATTCTTAACGTTTATAGTTACACCTATTGATTGTAAAAGGCAATGTTGTATTTCAGAAATATTTTCCTATAGCTTATTTAAGATCAAAACTTAATTTATAATTATCTTTTAGAACCTTAGTAGTACGCAAGTTTAAACTTCTATTTAAACATTTTTAAATATATGGATTTCATGATAAAATCTTAAAATTCTTATACAAGTTAAATAAAAAATAATAATCCACGATTTTTATATATAATATATATTCATTGTCTGACTCTCATCTTGCTTTTGTAAATAAAAAAAGACATATTTAAATTAAAGTTCTTAATGATTAGAAAAATACTAAGTTTTATGGCATTTTTGACAGTGGATTTCCATGTGTTGTGCTTCCTATATTACATGCAGAATTCCTGGATCAAGGGTTGTCAATTTTTATAAACTTACCACTTTCATTTGAATATTTGTTAATCAAAAATTTTTTATCTGTCATCTGGTTCCTTACTAATGTGGTAACGATTGCTCTACTATCAACCACTAGGAAACCTGGAATTCTACTAAAGACTAATTGTGACCAGGGTGATTACCACAAAACAGAACTTGATAGTTACTATGCTAGATAAGGGTTAAAGATCAAAACATGAGTTGTTATGGCCTTGTTTTTAGATAACAAATATTCTATATCTTCCTTTCGTAAAGGATGCTCTTTACTATACCTAACAGTAAATAAATGATATTATGTGATCAGAGTGCCGAAGAATTTGAATCGAATTCTTCTTCCTGTGAAAATAAAAAAGTACATTAAATTGACAGCCATTAATTAAATTGATAGATAGGCATAAATGTTAGCTACATTAAATCGCGATCAGAAAATACTTAAATTGGAAATGAAATTTTCAATAATTAGTAGTACATAGATAATATTTACAAAAATATAACTATTTAAACAGACAAAGGAAATGGTCTGTGAAAACGTTTCCATTGAAAGCTGTATATATTATTCTGAGAATGATTACAATAGACTAGCTCATAATGCATGCATTTGAAGCTTTCATGATATATATTGAACAAACAAAAGGAATAACATTACTTAAGTATACCAGAATTGTTCTATCTGTACATGAATACAAAAGAAATAGTATTGAATTAACATGAAATTATTTTCGTAAATTATGTTTCCTTATATTTAAATAAATTAGCGTACTTATATTAAAATTATGGCAATCAATTCATTGGTTTTTATTCCAATGAATTGAAAAGTGTACAGTATTTGTTTCTTTAAAAATAACCTCGATAAGCATCAGAATTCGTTATTAAAAAATTTTATTTCTAATTTACAGAGTGATAAAGAATGTAGAAATATACATATTGATTTGTATACAATAGTTTTTGTGTTCTCAAAAGTAATTTCTGCTATAAAGATTGCTAAAGTCCCTAAAATTAATATTTTCTTTATATTTATAAATGATATTCAGTTTTAAATCAACGCATATGCATTTTTTCTTATATTTATTTCACATAATTGCTTAGATTTCTTACATCTTGAATCTTCTATATAAAATATAACAAAAACTATATGTTTTATACTATTTAGTGTTACTGGTAGTTTCTTGTTATAAATGACGTTTTAGTTTTTAATGAAAAAAAAATTACGGATCAGCAATTATTGAAGAATTGCAAAAAATAGCAAATAAAATTATTCATTAACAAGAGATTATATGAATCATCTTAAGTCCAAGGAATGAGAGTAAAACTCTTAGAAGCAATAGAAAAATAGTTAGAACTCATTCTTCTATCCAAAATGTGATCAATAATTACAAGTCATGGAAATCTGTTATTTTAAACCCTTGGAGTAGCTGTCCATCTAAGTTGACTTTACAAGAAATGAGATACATCCTGAAATTTGTAAGTTTAAATCCAAAGAAGACTGCACCTCAAATAGTAATTGGTATTAGAGGACAGTTTAAAACTATTTTATGAAGATACAATACGAAACATTTTTAAAAAATCTTTCCATCATGGCCGTGTTGCTCGCAGAAAACCAGATCTTTCAACTGTCAATAATCAAAAATGTTCAAATTTTGCTTCTGAGTATGTTAATAAACCTTCTGAGTTTTGGGAAAGATATGCATCTGATGAAAGCAAATTTACTACCTTTGTCATCAAATGACGTAAGCTGGGGTGGAGAAAATAAGGCACAACTTTTGAGAAGCAAAATATTGTGTCTACAGTTAAACAAAGTGGAGCTGTGGCTTAATGATTTCGGGATGCATGGCAGTAAATATAGTAGGTTGACCAACTTTTATAGACTCCACTTTAGATCATATAGAATATCTAAATATATTAAAGCAATATTTGAATCAGAGTGCACAAGATTTGAACCTTATCAATGACTTTTGGTTTCAACAAATCAATGATCTAAAACACACTGGCCACATCGTAAAGCTCTGGCTGTTGTATAACATCAAAAATCAGTTGCATACTCCTTCACAATCACAAGACTTAAATCTCATCGAAAATTTATGGGACTTGTTCGAACACAAAATTCGTCAACATAACACAAAATCGAAAGATATGCTAAAAGGAGTGATTATGATGGAATGGAATCATATTTTCTTTGAGGAAAACGCCAAGCTAGTTCACTTTATACCTAAACTATAAGAAGAAGTTCTTAGACATTAAGATTTTCCAACCAGATATTAATGTTTAACTGACAGTCCCATAGAAGCTATTTTTTAAAGACTTTTCTTATTTGTACGCAATATTTTTCTGATTATTTTTGTGTAATTTTTAATTATTATTATTATGACTTTGAAACAATTCGCGTTATCAACCTGAAATTGCTATTGACAGTTAAGGAATTGTTAAAAAATTGCTTTATATAAAAATATAATGTTGACTCTATAATGTACTTTTATTCTCTCTGGAATGTTTACTGTGGCTTTGTACGCAGACTTTTTTTGGCAAGTGTATACCGGCGGAGGCCGTGACGTACCTCAGGTCCGCTAATATCGTCATTTGCCTAGGTGTCTAAATACTTATTGGTAAACAGTATATATAAACACACACACACACACACACACACACTCACACACACACACACACACATA
>JAPDSC010000653.1:22112-50105 GCA_026290005.1 Latrodectus geometricus
ATATATATATATATATATATATATATATATATATATATATATATATAGAGAGAGAGAGAGAGAGAGAGAGAGAGAGATTCATGAGAGTTTAAAAAGATATATTCTTTTGTGTGATCAAAGAGAACTGCATTTCAACAATAAAATCACTTTATTATAGAATTTAAAATTTGTTTCTATTTGAGATATCCTTTCTTCATTTTAATAATTAAATCCATTCTGAATAGATTATAAGGAAACAAAGTATTATATTCGATATTAGAAGAAAGACCACTCCTAATTAAGCAACAATAACATTTTGATAAAATTTTAAAAAAGTGTAAGAAATTTATAAAATAGTTAATAATAAATGGGGATGAATATATATTCATTTTTTATATATAAAATGTTTTTAAATGAAAAGAAATATTTTGCAGAAAATACCATATCATTGGATATGCTATATTCAAATGAGCTGCAAACACTGAAACATCACTTATAAAAATGATTTTAATGTTACTTGTTAAAATTAGTTACTTGAATGAAATTTCAAAAGCTTTCATATATACTGTATATTATATTCAGGCTTTATAAAACTGAATCTTACAAAAAATCTTCATCAAAAAAATCGTCATCATGACAAGCTTTGAACAGCATATAGTGGGCAGTTTAACAGCATAACGCTATATGTAAGTCATTGAGTATTTTCTTTGTATTATCTTCCGGTAGTAGGTTGTATTGCTGTGTTATGAGGGAAAAAATGTGGAAAATCTATCACAATAAATGATACAGAAAACAATAAAGCAGCAGTCTATTCCAAAAGTTTAGCAATATATGGGATGAAAAAACAAAACTCAGTTTTTAAATTTTATGAAATTAAATAAAAGAAGATAGATTCAAAAAGCAAATATTGTTAATATTTTTAAATAATATCTTCATGAAGTTTTCTAAACTTTTGTAATGATACATAAAGAAAATTTTTAAGATTCATCCACTTTGTGTTAATTTTAATATTACGTTATTAGAGTAGTTAAACTTGATTACTGGAAACTTTAAAGTGATGAGACAGAATTTATATTAACAGATTACAATTTTTAAGCAATAAAAATATAATTTGAAATAACAGCATTATTTAGAGAAAACAAAATAAAATCAACTTAAAAGATAAAACAGTCTATCCCAAAAGTTTAGCAATATCTGGGATGAAAGAAAAGGATTTTTCTTTTCAAATTTTATAAAAATTAAGAGATAAATTGAAACATCAACTATTGCTATTATTTTTAAATAATGTCATTATGAAGTTATTTTAAATTTTGCTTATGATAAAATAAGAAAGTTTTAATATTCATTCACTTTTCTATTTTTATTATTACATTATTAGTAGTTTAAATTGATGAAAAGAAACATGAAAGTGATGAGCAAGAATTTATGTAAATATACTACATTCTTTAAACCCTAAAAATATAATTTGAAATAACAGCATTATTTAGGGAAAAATAAATTAAAATTTACTTAAAAGTGATAAAACACGTATCCTAATTCCCGGACCGTATACTTTTCTTAGATAGATTTTATTTCTCTCTAATCAAAGAAATAAAATTCTCTCATCAAAGAAATAAAATTCTTAGAAAAATTATTGCTTAATGCTACTGTTTAATCAGGAAATAGAGAAATAAACCTTATACACTTGCAAACGCATGCATGTGAAATATTACTTAATAATACTGAGCTTTTTTATACTAAAAACAGCTGTTTTAAATTTTATTTTAATATATATTAATGAAATAAATAGAAAATATTTTACTTTACGTGCGTTACATTTAATTCCTTGGTATTTAAGTAATTTTAATATTAATAAATATTATATTTCTTTTGTAGTGTAATACTTACAAATATGTAAATTATAGTTTATACTGTCATTAATTTAAATTTTTATATATGTATTCGTAGAGTGAATCTTAATTTTAATTCTAAATAATAGAAAATGTCTACTTCCTTTCATGTAATTTAAAATTTACTATTATTACAAAACTAAGCATAAATTAAATTTAGTAAATAAAATATTTTTAAAAAACTATCAATTTTTCTTGTTTTATTACAAAATAGTCTCCACCATGAAAAGAACTATTTGATTCATGTCATTCCGTTTTGTTCCAGACAAAAAGAGAAGGACATGTCAAACTTAAGAATCTGTACTATATATTCAAAATACATTTTATTCTACAGATATTTTTCTCAAAATCATTGTACCCTTAGGAGGGATGATATGAAATATTATTACTATTTTTTAAGTTCAAATACTGAATTTTTCACTTTTCTAAAAAAGTGCAGAAATAACTGATTTTATATATTGACTAGGTGAAATATATAAAAAACAGTAACTAAATTTATAGATGCTGATTATCTGACAAATTGAAAAATTCAAGCATTTGATAGTTAGAAACACTGACACAATACATGACAAGTAAAGACATAACAATGATTTTAAGTTCAATTTTTTGGTAAAAACTATCGGATAAATGTTTGGGATCCAAATATCTTTTAAAATATTAATGCAAATCATATGCATTTTAATCAGAAGTAAACAACATATGCCTTATTTTATTCTACAATACAACAATGTAGTATTACGACAGACTAAAAAATTCTAAAATATACTATTCATTTCATATAATCTGTTATACTATTTATTGGCAGCACTGATTACGATGTGTTTTCAAGTGAAAAAAGTGCAATTAAACACTTCAAAAAAATTTTTACCAAATTTTTATTTCCGAATTTATTAATACTAACTTCAAACATATCTATTAATATATCTAGAAAAACTTTTATTGATAATATTATTATTCATATGATTGTTTATTACGTTTTATCATAATTAAAATGTTCATATTTGCAGAAAAATTTAAATCTACATATTTATTTCAAAACATTTGAATAATTAAATTAATAACGAAAGGAATAAATCAATACACATTCATATGCATATATATTTAAATATCAATATCTATCTATCTATCTATCTATCTATCTATATATATATATATATATATATATGTATATATGACAATTCTTCACTTTTTAAAATTTAATTTTTTTAAATTATAAACAATTGCGTTTCTATTGTTAAAGAAAGTTTATTTTGTCATGTATTTTAATTTTTCCTTGAAATGATTATAAAAAGCGAAATAATTAAATTATTTTGAAATATTATGATAATTTATTGGACTTTTAACATAAAACAACGCATGTAATGTGTTCATATCTAAGCAATTTCATTTTCATAGAATCCAAGTAAACTTAGATAAATGAAAACATGTTTTTATTTTTCTATCACTTAGATTTTTACGCAGTATTTAAGTATTATTGGAAAGATAAAACTGATAACATTCCTAAAGGGATTATTTGTTGCTTCCAGATGCTATTGTAAGATATTTATTGAAAAAGGCTTTTAAAACTGTTTTGCTTTGTTTAATGTCTTTTCTATTTCCAGTCAATTTTAGATTAATCCACTAAATAAGGTACTTGTTCAATAAAGGCTTCTTTTGACAATTCCTTTTAATCTTCAACAGATTATTTATTGGTTCAATAAAATAGTTTGATTTCTTGGTTCACTTTTAAAAAAATTAGTTGTTTTAACTTTTCTGTATGAGTTAAAGGAAATACTCATATTTTTATTGTTCTTAATTTTTACAAAAGCAAATTTTCTCTCTCCCCTTCTTAAGGATTTTTTTTTTCCAAAATTAAAAAATCCAGTGTAGCATTTAATCAAATTTTTTTATTTTAAACATCAGTAAAAAGTATTTTAAATATAAAAATTTCTTAAAAAACACAATCAAACGAATAAGGATGGGAACAAAAGAACCCATGTTATTAAGTATTATTACATTATAATTAAAGATCTACAAGATGAATCAAATAGTAAATTAATTTATTTAAAACGCTTATGAAAAATCTAAGAAATAGATAATATTTAGTCGAATAAATGTTTTTCGGGATATTTTCAACTTCCAAATGAGTTGTTGTTGTCGTGTGCCAGCCAGGCTGGCAATATGGGGGGCGCTGCTCCACTTTCCCAACTGAACCATATTTGGTGTGGAGTCCGACTTCCTCAGTACACTCATGCCATAGGTACCCGTTTATAGGGTAGGCAACCATTCACACACAAAGAAAGGACAAAGACAAGAAAGAGAGAGAGAAATTACATCCATGGCCGAGCCAGGAATCGAACCCAGATCCAACCCATCTGTAGTCAGGTATGCTAACCACTAGACAGGTTGGGTGGCTTCGAATGGGTTAAAAATATTAAATGTTTAAATTTAAATTTCATCTGTTTTTGATAGTTCAGTATTTTAATTCATTTCATACTCATCTAATCTCAGTAATATAGAGCTGATTGAGTTTCTAACATGTAGATAATATAAACATATGGATTCATCATGATACGGATCTTATTTTAAATATCAATTTATAGCATTTATTAATAAATGTACCAATTTAAATATGTATATTTTTAAATATAAGTAATTATATTATTCTTTTATTTTGTGAACGATTTTCTAAATTAATTGTTCATTTCACTTAAATTTTAACTTATTCATAAATAGGATGTTAGAAGAAACATAAACGCATCTGTATTTAATTTAATTTTCTTAATGATGAACCTAATCATTTTAGGATGGTTTCTAAATGTTCAACTGATAATGGCATCTTTTTTGTGAAAATCTCAATAAAATCCCCAAGCCAAATTATTTATATGTTAAGTAAAAATTAATAATTTACCTTAAATTAAATTTCTTAAAATTGATTTAATACTAATCACTGATTTTAAATTAACAATTTAATTTAAGTGTTTGAATAAAATAAAAATTAAAACAAAATTTCAAATTTGTTTAACTGCTAAATTATTTACATTATCATGTGGTAGAATAAGATTTGTGATAAAAAAAATACCCTGTATAAAGTTGCATAATATATTCATAAAAAATAATACTAATTAAGCAATATACAATACATATACACTTATAGAAAATTAAAATAATCATTTGATTTTAAATTCCAGAAGTTTTTAATTTTGGAAATTCAGTACTTAATGATCGATTGCCTCAGATATAAAACTGAATCTCCATACGAATTGAAGTAATTTATTCAAAAGAAACTAAACATAAAGTTTTCTGCATACAGAAATTATTAAACGACAGTCTTAAAGGATAGGTATTGCTAGAATTCATTTATAAATATTTAAATTTCAAAACACTTCCTTTTGAATATAAAGTTTTATTTTGAGCAAAAATTCTAATTTGCCATTTTACTCTGTACTGCTAATTCTAATTTACGAATTTACCATATTGCTTTTTATCTAAAAGATTGAATATGATGGCTCGTGTTAGTAAAGCTTTATTGCCTGCAATGATTGTATGCATTAATAGATAAAATCTTCATTCTCAAAAACGTGACCTCCCGAATCAAATGCAGTTTAGAATAAATTTTAATAAAGCTATTTTATGAATAGATCACATAAAAGAAAATACAAAAAATAATTTTCCTATCAGAATATTTCAATAATTTCCTAAAGTTGGAATGATAAATAGACTAATTTTTATTTAATACTTATTTTAAATACATTTCTTTTAAGAATTAGTGTTTAGTATCAGGACTGTCGCATATACAAGTCATAACTTATTGAATAATATTCGTTATTTTAAGTAAATAGATTAATTTATTCTTTATCTAATTACTTTTTATTTGAATAAAAAGCTTATTCAAAAACTAGTTTCGTAAATGAAAGTATTTTTAAAAATCATATTTTAGAAGAATTTAAAAAAATTATCTGAATGTTCACATATTTTATTTTGAATGTTCACATGAGTAAATAAAATCAAAATGCCACATACATTTTGACTGAATTAAATATATTACAAGCCATTGTAAAATTTTTAAATTTCTCTTCTTTGACGTGTTTTATATTAACTAATGAATTTTTTATTCATTATATCATGTAATAAAAAGATAGTTCAACAAAAATATAAATCTTGAATTACATATAATATAGCAAAAATATAGTGTATATGTTATATCTCAGTAAAATGTACAATTATTTTCGAAATCAAGGAAATCATTATTTTTTCTGCACACACTAAAATATGTATTATATTTTCCATTCTATAATATTCTATGTTTAAAAAATCGATATATATATATATATATATATATATATACATATATATACTTCTTTCTGGAGAATGCTATTCTTATAAACATAAAAAAAAGTTTAAATTGTTATTTATCATACAGAAAATGTTACGTCCTTAAATTGCATTTGAGAAAAAAAGAAAACAATACGTTGTTGTTGTACTCGTGTGCCAGCCAGGCTGGCAATATGGGGTGCGCTGCTCCACTTTTCCAACTGGACCATATTTGGTGTGGAGTCCGACTTCCTCAGTACACACATGTCATAGGTACCCGTTTATAGGGTAAGCAACCATTCACACACAAAGAAACGACAAAGACAAGAATGAGAGAGAGACAATACATCCATGCCCAAGCCAGGATTCGAACCCAGGTCCCACCCATCTGTAGTCAGGTACGCTAACCACTAGACAGGTTAGGTGGAAGGAAAACAATATAAATTTATATAATGCGAAACAAATTTGTATATTTTTTAAATAAGTTAACTGCAACATCACTATTTATAGAGAAAAGTGCAAAACTGTTTATAGATTTCTAGTACTAGCATATTTCCTAAAAATTACATTCGATAGACCAAATGACTAGGAAATTTTCATTTATTATTAGTGATTGAACTAATAAGCTATAATTGAGATTGAAAGAAAAGTATAATGCACCTGAGATTAAATATTTCACATACTTTCCTTGTGTTATGTTTGAAGGAATTCATTGATAATTTTATAGAAAATTTTAAATTATACTACTTTTTTGGAAATCACTTTGAGCAAAATCTAAACACTTGTATTTTATCGAAGCTCAAATATTCATACAAGTTCATTATAAAATTATTTATTAACTTTAATATATATATATATATATATATATATATATATATATATATATATATATTAACAATCTTAAAAATAAATAAATAATTTTGATTAACAAAATTAATAGTTTTGTTAAAGAATTTAAAAATTTAAAATGTGTGAATGTACTGTTGAAATTTATATCATAAAAATTTAAAATGCAATTTAATTTGTTTCCATTAATTTGATTTTTGACTAAGAATTGGTTTAAGTTTTTCGATACAGAATATTTGGATTATTAGTACTTAAAATTAAATATTTATTTTATAATCTAGTTTAATGGTTTGTTTTAAACGCGTATTTATACTTTTATCTAAAGTTTAATTCTTGCTTATGCAAATAAAAAAAATGTTTATAAAAATATTTAAAAAATGATTTTTAAAACAGTTATTTTTTTAGAGAATACATAAAAATATTCAAATTTAATACTACAAACCACATAAAGAAAACCAAAACTTAAAAATTAAAACCAAATTTTTTTATAAAGATTCTATTGAAATCGAAAACTTTTATCTACATTTACTTAAAACAAAATGATGAAAAACATACTTACTCATAAAATCCAATAAAAATATTAAGAACCGTTTCTTGTATAATAAATAAAGATCAAATGAGCATCATTTATATGCGTTTCAACAAAGACACCTACGCATTTGTTTCACATTTGACATTCAATTTTTATCATAAAATAGTTTGATCAATGTAGCATTTTAAGATATTTTCTTACCGAAAATGTTTCAAAAAACGTTTGCTAAATATTAAAATTTATAAATTCTTCTGCTAAAAATCTGATATATTTGTAATATTTTTAGAAAAAAAAATCTTTCAAAAATTTTAGAGATTTAAATTTATGGGTATACATATACACAGACTTATGTGAGTTATTTATGAAAGTAAACATTATAATCAGTTGCTTTAGGTTTTTCAAACATGGATGTATTTATATTGTTCAAAACATGTTTAGAAATATTTTTATTTAATATTTCAATCATTAATTTACTGAAAATAAATGAGCTGCGAACATGATTTGCATAAAATCAAGTCATTTACTTCAATAATTTAAATAATTTTAGTTAAGCTGAGATATTTAATCATTTTACGTTAAAATTTAATGTATAAATAAAAACAGGATTATATCATTGAAAGAATACTTCTTTCATGATAATTACTGTTTTATATACAGTTTATAGTTACATTTATTTCCTCAATAAGAAATTTAATTTAATACCATGATTTTTATATTTTAAAACTGAATCACAATTAACATTTTTATTCATATTTTTAAAATTAATGCAATTAAATTATTGATTTTGTAAATTTCAAATAAATAATTATAATTAGTTGCTTCAAAATTAATATTGAAATACAAATTTTAACCATTTAATCTTAATATTTCAAAAAATTAAGAAAATATTTTACATGTATCTGTGTTACATATTAATTTAACCAATGTTTATTTTCCAATTGATTTAAAACAATCGTAGCAAAATTATTTCCTTCGGTTCAAGAAATGTTTAGGTAGACAATGATAATAACAAGATAGAAATAACTAAAAAGAATCAGCATTGAAATAAGGTAAGGATTTAACAAATCCTTTCAAATTTGTGAGTTATTAGATAGATAATTAAGTGAATATTCAAAATATAAATGATTTTTCACTCGAAAAATAATAAGACTAGAGTCTAAAGATACTAAAATCTAAGAATTATTCAAGATTCAGAGAACTTTATGAAAAATCTAAGAGTTCTTTAAGAGTATTAATTATATGCAATTACAGATAGAGATATAACAGATAAAAAGTTTCATTCATTATCTGCAATTGCCCTTAAATTTTAGAAGTGAAAAAACAGAAACCAATACATTTTATCACTGATTTAAGGCCTTTTATATAGTATTAAGATAACAGAAAGATATTAGAAGTACGTGACGTAAAAACTGATGATTCACAATGAAAAATATTTGAAACAAATTGAGTTATTATTTTTTTCAAATTTCCAGAAACAGGCATATCTTATTTTTTAACTTCGATAATCTATTAAATGATATATACTATCTTTAAATTAGTTGAATATTTCAGATGAATATTCATCAAACAGTATAAATTAAGCATAGTTCTGAATTTTTAACACATTTGTATAAAACACTTCTTACATTGCATAACCTTTTCAATACCCATCACAAAAATGAACCATGCTTTTATTTGATAAAAATAACTCCATATTTATCAGTAACAATATTTACCAATTTATCATATTATGTGAATCTTAAAAAAAGCATATTGATTAAGTTTTGAAATACAATTGCATTTACTATGCACTCTATACATTTACAACATTTTTAAACAGTATTTTTTTCTTAAATTTCTTTTTTTATTAAAACATTTTTAAAAGATAATATTGCCGCCCAACCTGTCTAGTGATTAGCGTACCTGACAACAGATGGGTGGGACCTGGGTTCGAATCCCGGCTCTGGCATGGATGTACTTTCTCTCTCTCTCTTTCTTGTCTTTGTCCTTTCTTTGTGTGTGTGTGAATGGTTGCCTACCCGATAAACGTGTACCTATGGCATGTGTGTACTGAGGAAGTCGGACTCCACACCAAATATGGTTCAGTTGGAAAAGTGGAGCAGCGCACCCTATATTGCCAGCCTGGCTGCACACGACAACAACAACAAAAGATAATATTGTATATTTTGGTACTAATAAATTTTTATCGCAAAGAAATTAGTTACATTTTAACCAATGAGTTGTATGAACATATCTTCAAAAAACGTAATCAATGTATCAATGTAATACAAGACATTATCAGTCGAAGGCATATGTGTAAATATACAGACAAAAGCACTTATCTGTCTGTATACTTACGACTTAAAGATACTATGAATATTTAAATAATATCTGAAGGCAAAACCCCTTGTTGAATTAAAGCTTTAAAAGTATTTTGCGAGAAATGTAGAAACTCAGACTTCACAAATTCACTCATGTAATGACTATTGATAAGGAATCCCAAAATATATAATTGATTAATGAGATATTAAAGTTGTTTTAGATCATAGCGTATAACATGATGATAAATAATACATCCAGAAGACAGTTTTCATCTTTATTATCTAGGGGGCGTTTTTATGTCTGCCAAAATACTTGATCAATAATTGGATACATTTGTGTGTCATAATATGATTTAGCAATAACTGGCAGTGATTATTTTTCATGGTAAGTCAGTGCAGCAAAATCGTTTCGTGAAGCAAAAAACTCAGAAAATGTTGATATTTATGGAAAGGCAATCACACATTTAAAATTATGCTCTAATATTATACTCACTCAAAAGAAGATATTGATCTATCTATGACTGATATACAAATAAGATGTTGATCAAGATTGTCTAAGCGAGCAATTTCACCGTATCGGAATTTTCGTCCAATCATTTCGCTCAGTCTCTGAACTAAGAGAATATATGAACAGAACCAATCTTCATCTAACAAGTTATAATATGGCTCTACATAAAACATTTTTGCATTCATGCTTCTAAAATACAATTCAGTTTTTTAAACGAAAATCAGAAATTTTATTTTTTAATTTTAAAATTATTATTTTTGTTTCTCAATAAAGCCTATTTTATAATCTATCTATATGATAAACCAAGCATGTCAACTGCAATAGAAAATATTTGTCATTTCCTCTTAAGGAATGGAAAAATATAATCCTATTTATAAAGCTTATCCAGAATTCTATTAAGAATTCTCTACAATTGGAAGAGTTTTTTCTTTAATTTGTAGTTGTTCTTCATACTTACTTTTTTTTATAACACATTGCAAATTTCATAAATTAAAAGAAGATTTAAATTTATTAAATGATTTTTTATATTATTTAACTCACATGACCTAATAGCTAAAGAGCTTGCTTAACCTTTCAAAGCTAACTTTTTTCATTTAAAAAAGTTCTTGGAAATACCAATGATATTAAACTTAAAGAACAAAATAATATATAAAAACCATTAATTGTATTGATATTAGAGTTTTATTTTAGCGATAAAACCTTTTGTCTTGATTAAAATGAAATTTCGGCGCCTTCTGTAGTAGGTGATTAATTAATACGAGATCACATTCTGTTAATATATGCACAAATTATTCAATTCAATATTATTTTTAAATTATTTTGTGTTTAGAATAATTAATTTATGAATTTAAAAAAATTGATATAGGCTACACTGTACTCACCAGATTGTTATGATTTGTTGAACTCATCAACATTTATATAAGGAACTATAAGTTTAAGTTCATCATTTATAATGATGGGGGGGGGGTTTGCCTTATATAAAATATTTAATTGATAAGTGTCAGTGTGGCTTAATGTTAGAAACATATTCTTCGGTGGGATATGTCTCGGATTCGATTTCAGTTACTACTGAAAAAGCATGAAATAGCTACTGCGTTTTAAATTTTCTTCATACACATCTGGTGGGTGTTTGAAAATTTCCGATTTACTTCTATGCAGTTTGTTAAAACATGGCACATTATCTATGAAATATCTTTCCAGATGGTGAAATATATCATGGAAATCAAAAAATATAGCCTTCAGCTTTTATAGTATGCATACCGAAGTAAGTAATGCATAGCTGTCAAGTATGCATTATGTAAATTTTAACTTTGGAGCCCTATTGTTATAATAAATTATTTTTATGTGGTTTAATTTTTCAATTTTCTTTAAATTAGAGTTTTTAACCATGCTTACGTTTTTAATAAAAAAATGAAAGATACAAAAAATTCATCATTTTTTTTATATCTTGTTATTTTAAATTCTCAACAATTGTTTTGTTCTTTCAATAGTTAGTTATACAATAAGAAGATAATTGTAAAACTTAGCTTGTACTCTTTAAAGCAGAAATTTAAATATTGCCAAAAATAATATTAATATTTAACGAACACTATTAACACCGGATAAAATATTGTTAACTAATGCGACAGTATTATACTAACCATTATTTTTTTAACAAAAGGTGTTTTATATTTATTCAACAAAAAGAAAAACTTTAATATCTACCAAGCCAAAATTAAAAGTTACCAAGCGAAAACAAAATTGCTTTACGTTCATAAGATTTCTCGCTTCACTCTTTTGTGAAACAAAATTAAATGAAATGTTAGACAAGAAAAAAGAAAAGAAAATGCATTTAATTTTGCACTGACAATATCACTTTTCAAAGATCCTACCAATATTTCAACAAAATGCTGATAAGTGCTGATCCCTTGATGTATAAAAAGAGAAATGAGAAAAACGAATCGGTGTTAAAAAAAGGCCCCCAAGAAAGCAGTAATTAACGCCAAATGAAAGAGAAACGCAAACCCAGCAGCACAAAAATATGTCAGGGTCGCCAGCTCATTCTCGTCTAATCAAAGAGGTTTTGTATTTTGAGACTTATCACTCAATGGAACTATTCTACTGAAGACAAGAGAAATGAGATTAGGAATTCCAAGATTTTTCTTGGGTATTATTTAAAATGTAATTTATTAATACTGGCAGTAGTTTTGTCATTATAAATTAATTTTTGTCAAATTAAAGTTTCTTATATTTTTTATTAAGCTTTTATTTGTTTACATTATTTTTCTGAAATAAAGCATCTTCTATTTTGTGAAATCCTCATGAGGGAAGTAATATTTTGCATATTTAAGGAAAAAAAATTATCGAAGAGAATATGAACATAAAAAAAATTATTACCAAAACTTAATTAGAAATAATTAAAAGTATGAATAATTACATCATTCGGTTTACTATCATCAGCATATTCAGACTAATAAAATATTTGGTGTTTGTCTTTTTTTCATTGAAATAACTAATAAATATTACTTATGTTTTAAGAGCTGTTATATATACATGCGTATATATATTTTAAAAAATGATATTAATTAAAACTGCTTTGTTTTTCATGGAAATTTTATTAATTGCAATCTTTGACAATGTTTTTCTTACCAATTACTTTGCAGAAATATTTGAGAAAATAACATGAATTTTGCTTATTAAAACCCTAGTATCAAGTAATTAATTTATTTCAATTTTTACATTGACTTAATATTTGTTTGACCATGAAACTTAAAAGAAAGCTTTAACAAAGGAACTAAATATCTCTTGAAACAATCTGAATGCTTGAATCAACTGAAATATATATTCTACTATTTTTCAGTAGGTTCATTTTATTTTTATAAACTCATTAAATGAAATGCTGCATTAACATACTATTATAATGACGTTACATAAATTATCTAACTAGCAATTGATTTAAAAAATGATAAGGTGAAAGTCAGAAAAAAATGATAATGAATTAAGTTTCATTGTGTTAGAAATTGCTAAATTGAATGAAAATAAATATTTCTGGAAACTTCTTTACTGTCGGGTTACTTAAGAAAATATTGATTCCCAAGGCCACAAAATTAATCGGAATCTGATTTTTAAGGTATTTTTGATAGAATTAATACCAAGTTAACACCTATTCTTGTAATTAAATCAATTGAAGTTTCAAACATATTTTCTTCAAAATATTAGTTCGATTCAAATAAATAAGAAGGTTGTAATAAATATTGATAAAATATTTACAATCAGTACATCTCTGAAATATTATTTAATTCCAGTATCATCTTTCAGAAAATTGAAAATTCGAATGTTTACCTATAACTTAGTGTAAATAAATTCAAAATATTTCTCCTAGATTTTGTTTCTGAAATAACTTAGTTTCAAATATTTTTTCAAATAATTTAGATTTTTTTAGATTTAATTTTCCAGAAATAAGTAATAATTTCACTTGATAATAATTTGATAAACTCAATTAATGGAAATTTGTGTTTTTTGACCTTTTGACTGTCATGACCGATATAAATTTGGACTCAGCATTGGTTTTAGAAAATGTCATATTCGTGTTTTAATCAAGGTAATTTTATTTTTGAGTGCATATATTGTCTTAATCGAATATATATTGCAGGTTTCATAGGTAACTGAAGATTTCAAAAGGTAGAGGTTAATTTTTCAAATTACAAATGACATTTATGAACACAGATCATCAATTTGACAGTTAAAGAGTTTAACTGCATGTCAATACAAAAAAACGTAATATGATGAATGAGCCAAAATTTTAACTTCAAAAGAATAAAATTTCTCTTAAGTTACTAACGAAATACCTAGAGAGAAAATAATTCATCAAAAGTAACGCAAAATCAATAAGAGATTTTTTAATTTATTTATTCTACCAAATTTTATCATTAAATTATTTTGTGTAATACAATGTATGTGAAAACGTTCCTTTTAGAGGCTAATTTTACTTACAAAAATTTTTAATACTGAAGCAAGTCTGAATGTGAGCAACAACGTTCCAATATTTGATTTCTAAATTAATTTAAATTCATCACTTTGTTTTTAAAGAAAATATCTCTATTCTTTATAACTTTTAAAATTACAATTAACATATTTTTTTTTTATCTAGAATTAGAAAAACGAAAGCATTATATGTAACGTAAAAACATTATTATACATCTAGAAACTGTAAAGCAATTCCAGTAAAGTTTACTAATGTCCTGAATAGAAAAAAACTTCATTTTTCAGTGAATCTGGGTTATATCGAGATAAGAAAATATCATTAGTTGAACACTGTTTTGATTAAAAATATCATAAATTATATGAACAATTGTGTCACATAAGTTCACATATGTGTTAGATGACTGTTATAGACATAAATAATGTAAACTTACGTGATTTAATTTATATTTAAAATAGTCGGATAATATAAGAGAAATATTTTTATTAAACATTGCTACATTCAAATATTATATAAGAAAGTTCAAATAACATACAGATGTTTTGTAAAAAAATATCTATAAATCTAACATCATTTTAAACATACATATTTAATCATATATAAAAAATATCATTATTTATATAGAAAATGTACCATGTTTATTTACTTTACTTTCATCAGTAAATTGTTTCATGTGCAGACCAATTTATATGGAAATATTAAAACCTTTGTGTTTTTAAAATGATCATTAGGTGAAATTTCTTCAAATAATGTTAGATGTTAAAAATTTGAATAGTTTTCAACTAAAATAGTTTTCCTTTTTATGGATTAATGTTTTATATTTATATTTCAAAGATATGAGCGAAATACATTTCAAAGAAATAAATATCTCTGTAAAATACAAATGTTAAAATATTTTGATTTATTAAGTTAAAAAAAGAGAAAATGTTTGTAATAAGAAAATTTTAAGATTTAATAGATATGAATTTTAATTGAAATTGAGTATTTTAATATTTTGAATATAAATTATGAAGAGTTTCTAATTAAGTTAAATATTAATAAACGAACAGTTAGTAATAAATTGATTAGCTATTTTTTAAATTATCAATGTATAATGAATTTTAAACTTACTCGTATTTTTTCATTAAATTACATATTCTTTGAATTCTTTTTTTTAATTTTTAATTAGTTTTGATATTAATTTTTTGCTATTTGAATATACATGGACCAACTTTTATTTCTAAAATCATTCTTCAATCATAAATTCATTTTTTTTTCTCATTGATTTTAATGCTCATTATTTAAACTTATTTTTTAAATTTAAAACAACCTAATTATTCTTGATTAATCCATATATTTTTGGTGTGGCTTAGGTGGGAATTAATATTAAACAAAGTTGTCATTTAAGAATAGTCAAATGATGTATAATATATCAATAGAATATTCTCGAAAGTATCAATTGAAATTTCAATTGTCACTGGCACAAAAGAAATCAAAGAAAATAAATCATTTTCTGCATCAAAAATCAAAAAAAAAGGAGAAAAAAGAAGGTGATAAAAATGATAAATCATTCTCAGCAAGCAGACTTCATCAACAGATCTTATATTATCTTAGAACTATTCATTTTTATCTGATTATATTCATTCAATTCCTACAATTCTTTCATAAAATTTTGTGTTATATAAGCCTTGTTCTTAGAAATTGTATCGTTTTTGAAATTTAACAAGATCAAACTAGGAATTTAAAAACAAATGTAAGATAAAGTAATTTATTTAATTTATGACAAATGATACCAAGAACCCTTATGACTGATAATTTTTCAACTATACTTAAAAGGAGGTAACGCTTTATTTGAAAAATCTTTTAGTTTTCTTAATCTTATTATCAATTACGTAATACTATGTAAATGAAACATAAAGAGTATATTTCTGTAGATATTAAATTATTGAGTAAAATGTTACCTGAAAGCTTTGATATTAAAAATAAATTAATTTCATATATTTATTGAGTGAAAAAAATTTTGAAGTATTTAAAAATTAAATGCATGGTTTAAAATTTGAAGAACCAAACTAGGATAAATTTATGAATATTAAAAGTAATTCATCGTTACATCATTTATATTAACAAAAAAAACTTGAATATAAATAAATATTACAAATTAAGTTAATAAATATTAGAGATTGCTTACATAAGAGTAAAATTTTTTTGAATAAAACACACACACAATTGTGCGATATTTTTAGAATAAGATGTGGTATTCATAATAACAGATATTATTTTTAGTTCATGTGTTTTTTATTCCTTTTTTGTTGCTTTTAACAAGTTAATTTTATACTTCTAATTTACTCAATATCCTATTTCTCATTTAATATTTTTTCATTTTTAGTTTTTCCATATTCAAATATTTTTAATTTAACTGTTTTATGAGATTTTGTTCCTTAATCCATATTTATTATTTTTCATTAAAAGAGCAATTCTTAGTTTTGGTTAGAAAATCAGTTTGTCATTTATACTTCAAATATGTTTTTGTGAAGACAACTAAAGGGACATAATATATGATGTAAAATATAAAAATCAGATAAATTTAATTGATAAAAACAAGGTATTAAATGTTGACTTCTGCACCGTTATTTTATATTTTTAAGGTCTTTATGTACATTTTTTAACCTTTCTTCTCTTTTCTTAATTTAAAACTATGTATCTAATCTAGTTCTTGCCATTTTGAGTTGCATTATTAATTTATAAAAATAAATTGAGCACTTATTTTTGTATATGTTTTATTCACTTAATTCTCATTCTTATCTTCATCTTCTTCTTTCTATTTTAGTTATTATCCTTTTTCTTCATATTCTCTTTTTATAATTTGTCATCACTACTTAAAATTACTGCAAACTTTTAACTTGATCATGCATTTTAAATTATGATGAAATTTCAAATGATTTTATGATTGAATCTACCTTTACATAATCAGAATTTGTGCAAAAGCAAAATCCTCTTGCTCAAGTAATTAACTGGAAAGGTCTTAGGACTTAGAAAGATTTAGCTACATGAAATATTAAATTATATTTTGTGTCCACACTTTACCTACTCATTTTATGATTGATGATATATTTTGTTATTATATGGCATGGTATAAGATAAGAGTTCTTACTTTATATATTCCTCTATAATATAAGAGTTCTTACTTTATGATTATTATTTTCAATGAACTAAATAGAAATGATTCATGATTATATTTTGTAATTTTTATAGATTGCAAACTGGCTTAAAGCTAATACCTTTTTGAAAAACTTTGAAAGTTTTTCAATACGTTCATTGATTTTGTTTATAAATAAGATATATCGAAGGAATCAACCTTTTGGTAAAATCAGAAAATAAATCATTAGCTTGTTTATATTGATAAGATTCCCCAGGAGAAAAAATTTATATTTTAAAATATGTATATCAATCATATATTTTTCAAACAGTTTTTAAAAAAGCTATACTACAAATCAAGAACAACGTTTTAACTAAAATACAAGTTAAAATTCCTGATATGTTATTAAAACAAAATTATATCCTACTAACAAGTCATCTTCTAAACAATCAGAAATTAACTAAATATAAGTAAAAACTCAATAATTGTTTTTTGCATATTTTTTTTGTATTTTTAAATAATTTAAATAATAACATGGTGTTCCATTTGTAAATAATTTCTTTCTATATATGAATAATGCAGTTTTGAGAATTCGCAAAATGAATTTGCCTTTTAAAAATTACATGAAGGATAATTTATTGTTAATGTTAATAACAATGAATTATTCTTCATAAAATTTCATATACATTACATTGAGCAAAAAAAAATTATCTTACTTTAAGTTTGCAAAAACCAAAATGTATTTCATTTTAATAATAAAGCATAAATTGCATTTCTTCTCTAAAAGATAAAATTATTTAGAGAAACGATACAACTGTTTTCATGGCAGTCTGGAAGTACGAATAACATTAAAAAGGACAATGAAAAATATTTGAATTAAAAATATATCATACAAAATATTCCCATCCACACAATTATTATTGATGAAATGCTTCAGATTCTTCATAAATGAAGATAATTTAAGTATGCTTGAAGACATATAAAATACTTCAGTATTAAAATTCGTCTATTGGTAAAGAAAAAGTGTACTTTAAGCTTGTTTTCGACTAAATATAGAATTCAACTCATATCCCCTTTTTGAGAAGATTAATCTTTAGTTATATTAACAAGTCTTGTGTTGATAGATAAAGCCTTAAGGATATGTTGAATTTCATCCTATGATGCCTTTTTATTTTAATAAATGTCAGCAAATTATCAACTAAACTTGTTTAGGGGTTTACTATAATGAAAACAAAATCTTGTATCACTGAGATAAATTATCTGAACTATTTTTTTATCGAATAATCATTAATCATAGTTGGATTCTATTGATTGTTATAACTTCTGGTATTTTATTGGCTGAAAGGTTAATATAAGGTTGGGAACTATTGGATAAAAACAGTTTTCACAATACTGCATATGGTCCCTTAAGGATATGAGTCATTATATTAAGAGATATAAATTAAAAATAAAACTTGAAACCAAACAAGTAATTTTTTTATTATTATTCATTGCTTTTAAGAAATTTTAGTTTTAAAAAAAAACAATGAAAATATATTTTGATTAAAATTTTAGATGTTTTAAAAATTGAAATTATTTGTAATAATATGATTTGGAAAAACTACTATTATTTGTAAGCATTTGTGCACACATGTTAACAAATACTAAATATTATATATAAATTAAAAAGTTTGGAATAAATTTTAGTTGATACAAAAAACCATACTCAAATTAGATGATTTAATTTACTTTTATTAAAGTTCAGTAAAAATGTGTTTTTTCGTAAAAGTAATGTATAACTATAAAATAATGTTTAAGTATGAGATATAATACTTCTTATTAACAAATAATTTATATTTTTTTAATAAAATATAATATTTAGTAAAAAAGTAATAAATGTTTTTAAAAATTCTAATATAGAATCCATAACTTCAAAGTTTTGGTTATAAAAGGCAGATAGGGGAAATCGTAAAATCTGTGTGGTAAATACCAATTCTTATTTAATTACCTGAAACGAGAATCTGTCCAATATCATATGAACAAACTAATGTTCGTTTTCTATACCTGAAGTAAAATAATATCAAAAGTATTCACATATACTTAATTATTAATTTAAAATAATTTTTTTATATGTTCAAAGCATTCTTGCACGCTTTTGAAAGAAAATAAATAGTTTTTTACTTTAATAATTTTATTGCTTTTAATTTACAGAAATGTATATGTCAATAATTAAAATAAAACTTAATAAAAGATCGCTTTCCTTAGTTTTTCCTTTATTTAGAGCTAGTAAATCACAATAGTGAATATAATTATGTCCAGCAAAAATTTTGCATGAGAATTCTGAAATATTCTTAGCTTTTAAAATTTCTTAAACCAAAAGCAAGAGAATCTATTAGTCTTTGTTGCTTTCTTGTTTGCTTTACGCAACATATTAAAAATATCTTTTTCAGAATATGTTTCACCTTTTCTTCCGTATAATGCCAAATAATATCACTCTTCCTAAATTAATTTTGAAATGAATGAAATGTCACTATTTCAAAGCACTTAAAGAGATATAAATTACCTTACTTGCTTACATAGCAAAGCAAAAACAACTATTTTCTAGCACATATTTCACTGTAAATAATTTTCAGTTTATAATTAATAATTTAAATTTATGATCTCTCATCTTTTACTGATACGTATGGTACATTAAGGAAATTTGAATTATCTTTTTTCCACTAGAAATTATAATTTCTACATTTAAATTAACATGCATATTTACTCAAAGTTAATTTATATTTAAAGTTTCTATTGTGGATGTAGCAATAAAAATAACTGAAAATATTGTTAATTATTTCAAATATTATATTTCAATATAGATGTAATTATTGTCATTAATTTACTCTCTTCATATATAATATCTACATTTTAAAATATTGCTGCTGATTATAAGTAAAAGAAATAAGATATGTGAAAACACATTTAAAATAATCATGAAAATATAAAAATATTCCTCTATTGAAAAAAAATTTATTTCACAAACAAATAAATGGAAATTTTTTTAAATATATAAATCAAATTTTAATGTTTTAATTATTGAACATTTCACGAATTGATTTCGTACGATTATTTATTTTTAATTAAAGTCATATGTTACTGAACAAAAATATAAAAAATTACAAATTGATTACATTATTTTATTAACAAACGAAGCAAATTATTATTATTTCTTTTAGTTTTAAATCACGACCATATAAACAAGGCATAAAAAAAAAACGAATCCCATAATGAATTTATTGCGAGCATTAAGGTTTTTTATTAATAACTAATGAAAATTTTAGAAATATTTAAAAGCAGACGTGGAAATTTCACACAGTTTTGTGGTAATTAACAGTAATTAAATAATCTTAAGTAATTATAAATGGAATAAAAAGAATTTTTCCTGCAAGGAAAAACATTCATTAATTTATTATAAAGAAAAAAACTTTATTTCCTTTAATCATAAGTTGCCAAACCTGGAAATTCTAAATAATTGCAAACTATTCATTTTGCTTCAAAATATTTAATTGAATAGACTGATGGAAACTCAAATTATGAGTCAAGCGTACATGAAAATGTCTAATGTCTTGACAGATACTTATTTCGCTTCTTGAATAATTATAAACTATATGCATTCCTTTTTGTGCACTGTACTATAATAAATTACATTTGTCTTCAGTTAGAACATTTCAACTATGTTTCTATGTTTCAAACATATAAGAAAAATTTTAATTGAGTACTTTTCTCATAAAGATTTTAGTACTCAAGTATATGATTCTTTATTTAAAATATAGAAATAAAAATAGTTTTAATAATTTATTTTTATAGTGAATATAGTTTAATTTCAAATATAAACAAATAAAATAATATGTAAATAAATTTGTGATTATTATATACTATTAAATGAAAAGATATTTTTATGATTTCAGAATTTAACTGTACACATGCTAGCTTTCGAAAAAAATTAAAAGCCAAAATGTTAATAGAAAAACACATAAACGATATTCGCAAAAATTAATTTTATTATAGAATTAGATGATATCGAGGAATAACACGTAATAAGAAAACATTAAAGGATGTTTTTAGCAAAAATTAAAATCTTTGATAAATTAGCAAAACGTATTATGGATAAATAAAACAAATCCTCTATTACTTACCAGTTAAGCAATATATTGCATAGAAGGGTATATGATGCTAGTAATTTAGTATTAATTCACTAATTAATGACTGATTAGGAAGTAAGGTTTAGGCTAGTGATTAGAAGTATAATAAGTTTTATTAGTGGAGTAATTAAAACAAATACATCTTTAATTGAAGCACATAAAAAATGTTTCTTAGATTCAGGTCCATGATTCATTATATAGAATAATAATTTAACATAAGCTCTGAAATTATCTTGAAAATATGTGTCAAATATGTAAGTACTGTGTTGTCAAGCATTCTTCATCAGTAACACATACATTCAAAAGAATCACATGAGCAAAATTACGCAGTGCCCACAGAGCATGCAGAAGGGGCCATATTCACCATGACATGGATTCGACATAGGCTTAAAAGTATTTTGAAAACGAACCATATCTGAATCTTGCAAACAAATCTAAATGTATTTATTCAAAATATAGTAAATAATAATTGTCTGGGAATTCACAGTTGACCAATGGAAGTGTCTAATATCAGAAAAGCAATAGAATTTTCTCCGAAGTAACTCTTTTTGTCTGGACTCATAATATACAAGTCAATCAGACAGTAGAAATAAATAAGTGAAAATAATCAGACAGAATGTTACCACCGGTATGCATCTGATTTCTTTTTAGATAACAAACGCAAATTATTTTTACATCGAATAAAATGTATTCGTATAAGTTATAAAGTGCATAATGTAACAATATTAATGTTGTTTTCTTGAAAATATTGCAAAACTGACTCTAAAACCTCAAGTTACTTTGTACGAATTCTAAAGTAACCATTGCAAATGACTTTCCGTAATGATTTTGTGTAGATCATATAGTTAGATGTATCTTCCATTATAAGATGAATCAATTATCATTTTAAGCAACTTCCTCACAGCTTTAACAATCATTCAGAAAAGTTTATCGGAAATAATATTAAAAACAACGCAACAACATAAAATACATTTATTAATTAATTAATATTAGAATGTCTCGTTTAAGAAATTGTATAAATGTTTTATTAAATTTTTAACCCAAGAAGAAATTAATGAATACTGATATGAATGATATCAAAACTAACTTTTACAGTTTTTAATAAATATGTACATTGATAAATTTTTACGGATTGACAATACACTCTTCATCAATTTTAATATAATAACTATAAATATAGTTGTATATAAGAAATAACAGAAGTATCTTTCAATTTCCAGTCTTTAATAATTTTTTTAAAAAAAAAGGCTCATGTAAGAAAACAAAACATTGAATATAAAAACATTCAATATCATTTGAATTAAAATAATATATTAGTTTAATATTTACGCTTACATTGATTTCTATTTATAAAAAATTAAAAGAGTATATCTATATATAAGTTTTTTGTCAAAGACACTTTTTAATTATTTTCAATTCGCATTTTATCAAATGAACCATTTTTAGAAACTTTATGATATATAATCATAAACACAAAAATAAGTATATTTTAAATTGCTTTAATAAAATAAAATATAAAATTCTATAGTATAACACTTATTCAAATTGAATAAAAGGAACATTTGAATAAGAAATAAATTTGCCACAAATAAAAGTATTTCTTTAATGATTCTAATGCCATTAATGTTTCCTAAAATAAGCATTTCATTAGTTCGTTGTTTTCTGATAAGAGAAAATTAACTCACTAATATAATTTAAGTAACTGCGACTGTATTTTATGGAGCATTATTTATGTAATACTGGGTATTAAATCTCATGTTTAAACTGCTCTTCTAGAGCATAAATCTCTGAGCTTAATACTCATTGAATTTGATATACTTTAGCATGTTTTAGTCTAAAGTTTTAAAACAAAGTTTACGCATAGAATTTAATCATTAATAGGATAAAATATATATTTCAGTTAAACAAATATTATTCAATGTTTTGTGTCAGTACATAAAATCAGAGTATAGAACGGATATTTAAAAACATATTTAAAAAATGTAAATTTTGGAGATGGCTTGAAAATAAATCTACATTATTTATATTAAGTCATGAATATTTTATCTATTTGTAAGGAACTGTCTATTTGATATGTGGATTATAGCTTTTCTTTCACATCAGTTAACTTTATTCAAATCATGAGAATAACGTATGATGTTTCCTTTGTTCTTTTACGGATGTTTGTTGCTTACATCTAAATATGCTCATACATAGTTATAAAATTATATTTAAACTAATAAAAAGGTTTTATTATGTATCTCCATTCTTTTGAATAAGTACAAAATATATAATAAAATGAAATTTACAAATATAAAATATAGCAATAATCGAATAAATAAACCAATTCGTAAATACATAAAAATCAAAAGTACATAAATACATAAAAATCCTACATTCTTAATTATCAAAAAAAGCCACATAAAACTTATTAAAAATAAATATAAATAATTTTGAAGTGCTAACTACAATATATAACAATATCATTAGCATTGTAATTCTTTAAGAATTTTTTACAACCATTCGGCAGATATTGAATTCGGAAAATGCAGATTTCTTAGAAAAACATAAAAACGATTACTTTTCAACTTATTAAATTCATCTATCCAGGTCGAAATCTTACTGAAAAGGTTAAATAAATTTGTAATTAAATTTGGCAATAGGTATTACCTTAAGTTTAGCTTTTTAAATCATTATATCAGTTAATAAAAATGGTAAGAGATTCAAATGTGAAAAATAATAAATAAACATATTATCTTATTTACATAAACTTCCATAAATAAAGCAGTAAACATTAATTTAATATATTTTACTGCTACATATTCGAAAAGTTAGGTATCTTAAAAGGATTCATTTTGTGAAGAAAAACTCAATATGAACCTGACAATTTGAATATTATTTTATTATAATTTCAGAAACTATTTTTTTCTAAAAAGAGAAAATATGAATATATTTAAATAATTATACATGAATTTTTTTACTATATATTAATATTTTAATAAAGGTTAAAAATATTGTTCATGTATGAAAAATTGTGATTAAAAGTTATAGTTAATTAAAAAATGTGTTTTTAGATTACAACTTTCAGTAAATTAATGTTATTTCCCGAATAGGAAATAAATTCCTCTGTATATGTATTGATTTTTGATAACCAAAATTTTAATTAAAAGTCTTGCTTAGTATACAAAAGAATATTAAATGCCTTTAAAATTATTTTCTTTTATTAAAATTATTTTCTAGAAACATGTTTTCTAGCGAATATGGAAAAGAGTAACTACAGGTGGTATCAGAAACTGGTTTCAAATCTTATAAAAGCTCCCAAAAATTGAGTATTTAAATACTTTAACATTGTTTATTCTTAACTTGCAATCAAATATAACAAAAAAATTGTCTTGAAATAAAAACTATCATTTTTAAATCTTAGATACATCAGTTTTTTGGAATTTATAAATTAATTAATTTTTAACAGTTTATTTGCAATTTTAATTTAATTTAAATACACTACACATTTATTTACAATTCAATTTACAGCAATTAATAAAATATCAGCGAAAATGACGAAATTCGAATGTTGAAAATAATTTAAAGCATGTGAATCATTAATATATCATACTTTTGTGCTTCTCCATGTAATTATTTGCATTAATGATTAGTAATAGTTAGGTAGATGTTAAACATTAGAATAACATATAATGTAATATATATTGTATATTATATAAGTAAAAACACCGAATGTAAGATAAAAACAATTTCTTTTGCTAAATGAATTTGTTTGAAGACTTCATTTTACAGACTAAATATTCACTTGTCTTAAATACTTTAGTTTTTTTGCTTAGTACAGACAAAATTAAGTTTTGCAGATTATTTTATATTTATAACTTTTTCTATTTTTAACTTTTCCTTTATTTATTGATATAAATTTCCCTAAATTTTAATATTTTACATTTTATGTTGAAGAATTTTGGTTTCATTTATAAATCAAATGAATTTATTGTTCTTTTGCTCAATATATTTTAAAATAAATGAGACTATGTTAGTAAAAAAAAAACTCAAAACTTTTAAAATAGAGAAAGAATTGATAAAGGAAGAAAATTCAGTAGCTAGTGTAAGAATTTCTCCCATATACGTAACAAAATCCTCATTTGGATATAAATTAAAATTTCGTCTGAGTTAAAATTTATAAATATTAAATTGAAAATCACAGTAAAATCAGGAATTCAATAAGTAACAAAAAATCAATCATCTGAATCTCAGTAAAACTTACATATATAAGATTTTTAATTTTATTCAGTGTAATTATCAAGATGGCTGATATAATGTATTTATGAAATATTTTCTAGGAAATTATTTTTTTACAAAAATAATGAATAAATAAAAATGATTAATAAGTCTGTTTTAAATAAATTTTTATAGAAACTATATTCCAAGAATGGTTAATCTGCGCTTTAGGTCCCCTACTTCGCCAACTCATAAATTTGATGCGTTTTCTCGCGCATGCTCATTAATTACTCGTTTGTTTTAGCCTTTTCATTGGTCACTAATTAAATTTCACTTTGAAATATAGGTAGAATTTTCGCTATGCCATCGGTGTTTTTGAAAACGTGCCAAGGAGGAGACCTAAAGCGCATTTTCACCAATATATATATATATATATATATATATATATATATATATATATATATATATATATATACAGCAAGGACCCGTTTTGGTGAATGATTACCTCAGTGAGATGCATAGTCATTTAATCTTTTAATTACGATAAATATTTTTTAAGGTCTACTAAAATATACATTCACACAACTATTTTAGCACAAAAAATACTTCCATTATAAATGTGATTTTTCAAGATCTAATACATTTTTAGTCGATAACAAAATAAATGCAATTTGCTTCAAAAATAAATGTTTCAAGTAATTGTCTTGCATAAAAACATTAATTTATTTTTAAAATGATATTCCTTTTCAATTTACATAGACATTACTCCAGAAAACACTTTACTTGAAAAATAATTCATACTTTTTCTGTGGTCGCTTGCACCTGGTTTTAATTTTCCATTCATTTACCAATGTCCTTCATGTCAATTCATCCAGTAAATGGCTTACCTTTTCACTTTGACAAAGTAATTATTTTAGTTTCATTACCTACATAAGTCATCATCAAAATTTACTAATAATCATATTTCGATAACACTTCCCTTAATGAATCTAGGACTTCTTTTTTTACATGTATATAATTTTCCATCACAATTTTAGAAATTAATATTGATTTCAATCTAATTTAATAGTTTACTATAGATATAAAAATGAAAATAAGTAAATAATATCACTGTTTTATTAATTGTCAGTTTTTGCCTAGAAATTACTGCATTTAAAAGCAATTTCATCCACGTATTTCAATCAATCAATCCCATTATTTGAAAATATATATATATATATATATATATATATATATATATATATATATATATTCAATTTTGCTTATAACTCTGATTACATCATATTAAAAACTACATTTTAAGCTGCAATTTGTTTTGTTCACTTATACAGATAATTGTGAAAAATCAATAAGTTTCTAGGAATTTCTGATTCATGCAGACAATTATTTTCCTAGAACTGTATAACTCTGTTTAGATCACTCAGCATTTTAAACAACAGTCATTTCCTTTCAACTGGATCATGATTTTATTAGGGAATGATTTCGTAATGAGACGATTTTATTTGCATCGCTGAGTATTGGTAGAAAAATCAATATCTAAAACTAGTGAAATGTCAAGATAAATAAGAGATTTGCTTAGAGCGAACATATTGTAAAGATATTTCAAGCAACATAAGGATATTTTTTATTATATGCAAAATAAAAACTAATAGACAATAATAAAATTTAAGTCATAGACAGAAATTATATTAATGTAAATACGCCTTTTACTGTATTTCGTATGAATTATACAGAAAAATGAAACTATGATAATTAATAGTAATTTTTTAGAAAGTACTACATTTTACCCTAATAAAATCTAACAATGTAGCAACTAATAAATGTTAGACTATAAGTGAATATCTTATTGAATATCAAGAATGAAATTTAACTAAGAGTATTAAAATACTACACAATAAATATAATCTAGATTTTGCAAAATATTTTAGCTATATTTAAAAATAACTACGTTTTAAAATTGTGACTATCTGTTACTGTAAATTATTTATTTAAACATCAAACACAAAATATAATTATTTTACTTCAATTTCTTGTTATAAAAGTTTTTATAAATTTGTTTCTATTCATTAAAAAATTCAATTTTAAAAATATTTTGAGGTGTCGCAAATTTTTAATTTAAAATTATTTATTAAAGTTCATCATAAATATTTAGATTTATGAATTATTTCATAAATCTAACTTTCAATTTCAATCATTTCATAAATCTAACT
>JAPDSC010000653.1:50115-62179 GCA_026290005.1 Latrodectus geometricus
ATTTCATAAATCTAACTTTCAATTTCAATCATTTCATAAATCTAACTCGTAATTTGATTTTTGATATACATTTAACAACATGATTATCCTTAACTTACTCTTGAGAAAAATATAATAGAAAGGAGAAGAGAATATTGAGTGTTTAGCTCAGTATTTGTCTAGCTATATAGAGTATGAGTTATTTATTGTAATATAGCACTTATATATATATATATAAATATGTATAGTTTACACAAATTTATATTGCAGTATATGTATACTGCCATATAAAGTCAAATAATATCATATAAGTTGTATTCATTATAAAATTTACTATGGTGCAGTATTGTAAATTTTATCATGAATACCACTGATATTATATATGTCTCATAAAAACAATTCCTACAATTTTTGATTTATGTGAAATTAATCGAAAACTATATCAAGAATATTCAATATTTTTTATAAAATAGTATTTGCTGCTTAGTTAAATTTATTATAATAATACAAGAACCTTTAAAAAGATAATGTGCTTCCAAGAAAAAATATTTTACAAGCGTTTGCTTTTGCTAAAAAAATAATTTTTGTCCAATATCTCAATTATTCTCTTTTATAGACTGGTAAACGCTTTCATGCGTAACAAGAATCCGTATATAGCAGTGAAAGTGTTTTAAAATTTACTTGGTATAGTTAATGATAAAACTAGCAAAATATAATCTTCTGAAAGCTATGCTCTACTGAACAAAAAATTTCACCACGCTAATTATAACACTGAAAAAATTAGTTTTTATGTTAAAAACTGGATCTAACAAACAGTAGCCTGAAGAAATTAGCATTAAAAAATAGGCACCCATAAATGGGTTTTTATAATATTATCTTCAAAACTTAATTATAATTTATATTTTGAATTCGTACATTTTTATATATGCTGAAAGTAATAAAATAAATGCTCACACCTCAATAATATTATATTGACTCTGGAATGAAATTGATGATGCTAATAAATCATTAGAATTAAACAAAAATAATGATTTTATATTGAATTCGGTAAAAGGAAATATATCTTAGAATTAAGAAAAATATAATCCAAAGAATTTTATGATATTTACGAAAATATTATGTTTATTTCAAAACTATAAAATTAAAATAAAGTAACAAGCTTCTAAAAAAATGCTTCTTTATAAAATTACAATTATAATCTTTTTCTTAAGCGCTTTAAAATAAGGTATGGACTTTTAAAACAAATTATTTTTTAACACTGATATTTTTTAATTCAATTACAGATATTATTTAGTTGTATTCTAATAACAGAATTCTTTTAAACAGTATCTTTTAAAAACCATAATAAAAAAAATACTTTTTATTAACATATACTTTTTATTAAAAATTTCACATTATTATTCCTAAACTTCTAATTTGTATTGGTTTTTTTCTTTATGCCTTTCTTCGTAATTTCTTCAAGAAATAATTATGAATAATTTTGGCTAATAATTCATTTCGTTAATTATTGCAAATTTTACTTCTAGTATATTTAATAGTAATAAATATAAAACTTTGAAATTAATATAATAATTATAAAAGATTACTTTGTAATTACAAAATATAATTTATTGTCATTATTTTGCTTAAGTTATTATAAACACCCATCATATTTACTTATAGAGAGTTGACAAACTTAATTTTTTCTGCGAAATACATATTTACTTAAGAGTATGTATTTGTTTGAAAGTACATTAATTTTCTTTAAAATGTTAATTTCGCAATTCTGAAATGTTATAATCTTGATTTTTAATCCTAAGAATTTTACATACATGTACGTCAAATAATCCTAAAAATTGATGTTTAGTAAAAGAAATTTTTAAAAGTTTATTGAAGAAAAGATTGAAAGAAGTTGTTAAATATTATTCCCAAACTTAAAAATATTTCAAACATTACAGTTTATTTCAATCAATACAGATATATACAATCATTACAGATTTTATTTCCCATTTATCTTTAATTTTATATATTTATTACAATGTTGACAAAAATTAATTTTTATGATAAAAAAATCCAAAATTTTAATTATAGCCATGCAACACATTTCTAACACCGAACAAAACATTCATATTGATTTAGAGATTTAGAGAAAAACCAATGTTTCACAATTAGTTTTAATGCGTATTTATTCACAACTGATGTTGAAAACAATGCAAAAAAATGAATAAAATCCACTTTATTATAAATTAAAATGCATATAAAATACAAATTGGATGGGTCATACTACTTCCAAATATACATATTTTTAATTCTAATTATTCTTCCAATATTATTTATTCTTATTCAATGTTTGCAGATATTAGATTCATTATTTTCGTAGCTTGTTTAAAATTATGCAATTTTTAATTTACTTAAATATTACAATATTTAAAAAAGCATATTTATATAAAAGCAAAAATAATTTAATTTTAAGCAAAGAAGCCGGAGTCTAAATTGAATTGAAACTCTTCTCCACCCCAGATTTAAACGCAATAAAAATTCACGACACGCTTCATTAAATGATTCTATCTGAAGCAGAAACTTCACAAAGTGCTGACAAAAGATTCTCACTACAATTGCAAGTGATACCAAACAGCTTCTTTTGAAAAAATTTCAAGCGAAACCCAAAGGGGAAAAGTAGTAAAAAAAAATTAAGGACCAGGCCAGCGCAAAAATGACGCGCGCACGCGCATTCTTCTCGCACGGAGTTGCCAGAGCCAACAGGCACGCCGACTTCGTAACACTTTCTTGTAGCTCACCTTTCTTACCAGAACACAGGTGAGAGCAGGTGCGTGGTCGTTTTCTATCGTCTGAACACCCACCAGTGCGCTCCTTTGCCCGGGACTTCATCTTCAACAGGTAGTCTCAGTGGTTTCATTCGCTTGGTTTTTGGCCGACGAAAGAAATTCCTTTGAAAGCATCTTTTGTTTCTTCAATTTAGTCACAGTTTTCAAGGTACCTATCTTTCAAGATTTATTTATCGTTAAACCGAATGTTAAATTAAATTTTTTCACTTAGTTAATGAAATGAAATTTTTGAAAAAAATTACTTCATTTTGAATTGCGTTTAATGAAATCTATAAGCAAATATAACCTAGAAAACTCACCTTCCTTTCCTATATAGAATTTTTATAGAATAGTAATACGTACTATGATGGCATTTTTTTAAGAATCAAATTGAATAAAATTTATAACAACGTTATTTAATTTTTAAATCTATTTTGAATTTGATTTATTTGTTACATAAAATATACTTATCTGTAATGGCAATTTCTTTTATAGTATAAAGTAATAATTCTGAGAATATTCATTTTTCTTATTGCAAAAGCATATTTCAATTTATTAAATTAGATTGCATATTTTTAATATCAATATTCGCTTCAGGAATATTTTCATAAACATGTAGTTCATTCAAATTCGAGTAGAGCAAATGGATTGTGTTCAAGCATTTCTCGACTTATTTTTAATTTAACTGTTCTTAAATTCTTTAGTTAAGTATAATCAATAATTTTAGCATTGCTGTGAAATTAACAATTTATATAAATATGCTTAAAATCATACAAAGCATTTATTTTATTATAAATATATTTTTAAATAAATTACTTTAAAATTTCAAGGAGAAAGGGATTATTTCCAACCGTTATAAAATAAATCTGTTGAATTATCAAAAGAAGTTGTTACATTTCTTACATTTTGAAAACTTTTAAATAATATTCAATTACTTTCAGATCTATCAAAATGCATATAATATTCCATTTTCTTTATAAATCTGAGCAAATTATTATTCTTTATTTCATTGGTTTTCAAACTTACTTTATATAGGCTTAAACTTTAAAAATATAGTTAATAAAAATATATATTGACTTAGAAATGAATTTAAATTTTTAATTTTTTATTCGAGTTTCTCTTAGAATTCTTACACAACAATTCAATATAAAGAACATATTTTTCATTTATCAGAAAGACTTAATGAAAATGTAATGTATCGAGAACTAAAATTTCAAAAAAATGTGTTTTCAAAAATTATATAATTAGTTATATCACGTATAAGTAAACTATTTATTTGTTTAATTTTAAATAAAAAATTATATGCAAATAAGTTTTTATTCTGATAAGTATTCCCGTGAAGTTGTTCAGAAGAAAAGAACATAAAATAATAAAATGTTTAAGCAATTCCTGCTATTACTTATATAGAATTTAAATATACAAAATTCTGTGAAGAATTTATAATAGCAATAGAGACTATTTTTATAATTCTCATTTTCTTCCATTAATATAGTAAGAGTATACGCAAATTTTATATTCATGATATAAATATTATTAAGAGAATTTTTGTATGTGATGATACATGTTTTATGTATAATGCTATCAAATTATTCTAAGAATGACTTGGATGTAATTTTTAGTATATATGATTCTAAACATTTATATTTATTACAAAGCTTAATTTCTTGCCTTTAAAAGGCTTATAGGTATTTGCTTCATAGATCATATTTGAGAAAATTCAGCTGAAAATATATACATTTAAAGAAAATGAATAATGATAAACTGTATATTTTTCAAATAATCTCAAAGTGATAAAAATATAACTTAGTTACACAAACATCTAAGTTTTATTGCTCAAATGAAATCGAATATGCATTATCGTTGAAATTGAGCTTCAATTCTAATAATATGTAAGTTTTTGTTCATATCATATTTGATTTTTGAGCTTGACATCAAATGGGAAATTTTTCGGACATTTAATTAAGGCTGATATGCATTTACAGGGAAAATTAGTATAAACTAAAAATATTAATCTGGAATAGGTATAGACTGAAAATAAAAAATATTTATTGCTGAGGATGTGAGATAAAATGATTGATTAATAAAATTTGCAGCACAATTTATTTAATTTACTGTTTATTTCTAACTTCCTAATTATAAAATATCCTAATTTGCTTATACCATCAGTAACATCTAATGTAAGGCAATATAACTCTTATTTCACAAAATAAAAATGATTTTCCAGTTATAATCTTGCCTCTGACATCTTTAAAGCAAATAACATTTTACTTGACTGATACATTTCCTTAAAAGTCTATAAAAATGTGAAGCTTGTTGAATTTTTATGCACATTCTCCTAAAAAAAAATATAATTTCTTTGAGCATGGGTGTTATATGCTAAGAATTTATTGAAAGAAGATAAGAAATTTAGATTATTTATTGATTTTCGTAAAATTTTAAAAAACATTTAGATATAGTAAGCTTTTTCTAATATCTGCATTAATTAAAAAATTTTATACTACTTTGCTATTAAAATATTTGCTTTACAGTATATTTAATTTCTTGTTTTTTATTAAATTATATTATTGAACAATCATTTTAAAATTCTAAAAACATTTTCTATTTTAATATTCTCTAATAAACTATTTCACTTTTTCTTGCTATTCATATCAAATATATTTATTAAATAAACATCAAGGGAAGTTTTTATACAAGGAAAGTTTCATTTCTTTAACAGAAAACACGTACATTTCTTTGAGAAAATCTTATTTAATTTTTTTTAATATTTTGATTTACATATAAAGATGTCCCCATAATAGTAATTTATATTAAAGATTAAAACAGCATTGCCTGCATTTATTATAAAAGATAATATTGAGTATTATTAAGTATATAAATTTACTAATTCTAAATAAATGTTTTAAAATTTGATAAATAATTATTAATTTAATGATGCTTGCAAGAAAAAATATTTCTTTATAATCATCATTGAAGTATAATTATTCCTTCAAAGTATGATTTTGTGTAAAAAATATCTACAAAATAGTTTATTAAAAAAATTTTTATATCGTTGTAGAAAAGTAAAACTAATTTTTTTCAAAAATTTCATTGGGATACAAAAAATTTTTTTTACATATATTAAGGATTATTTTCAATAAACATGTTTTTCTAAAATTTGGTTAGTTTTGAAAAACAAATAACAACATGATACGTTTATAACTTTATTTTCTTATAAACAAACAAAAATACCATAAATTCAGTCAATTATTATTAATATTTGTTGTTATATTCGGAGTGGTGTACTATTTAAAATAAAAGATGAGGAAAAAAAATTGTAGAATCACAGGTTAAAAATAACCTTTAATTAAAAAAACTTCTTATAAAAGCTAAAAACACACAAAATACATTCATTAAAAAGATTAATTATCAGAAAACAAAAATATTTTATTTTCTAATATTTACAAAATATTATTAGAAACATCTTTATTGAAATCAAAATATGAATGGGATCATTAGTAATAAAAATTTACTGATGTTGTTAAAAACATAAAATGTTCAAATAGTAACATGAATTTAATAAACATGATAATTTGGAGAATTTAATAAAAGTATAGACAGTTATAATTAAATGTAGGAAATTATCCATTGTAAGATATTTAAGTTTTATGTGAAAGGATTTATTTTTATCGCATTTTTTCATCACTTTTAATGACGGATGAAACATTTTATAGATAAAATTTTTAATGTGATACTCTAATAAATCAAAACACATTAAGGTATATTCTCATGTAGTCATCTAAAATACATATAGTTCTCTAAATTATTTCATGATTCTAATTTTCTTGTAATGCTTTTTATATATGTATATCACATGTAAATATTTATATTTAAACAAAGTTATAAAATACAATGGATCCTTAATTAAGTATTGTTAAGTAGTAAAATGAGAAAACGTTTACCAATGTCTTTCTTTGGAAATATTTTTCTGATAATTGACAAACTACAAAAACATCTGATTGCTTTTTGCAGGTTGATAAGAAAAAATCTTATTTTTCTGCATATACCTTACTTTAAGACATAATACCTGCAATCAATAAAAATCGATGTAATTACTCTGATGTTTTTCGAGAATTGATTGAATTTTTTATTGTTAAATTTATTTCTGTGGGATTTAAAAAATGTAAACCCTAAAATTCATTATTTTCCTACAATCATTTTTGATTAAGAGAAGAAGATATTTTATTCACGACTCAACTTTATTTTTTGATTGTGTTTTAAAAAGAAAATCAATTCATAACACATGTAACAAAATATAATATATATTCAGTTTATAACAAATTAAATACCAAATTATATAGAAAGATTGTATGTTTAGATTTAGACACATATTTTTCAAATGAAAATATAGAATATCAAGTAATTTCTCAAATAAGTTTAAATTATTTTATATAAATTTCTTTCACTCATTATCAGCTTACATTTTAAAGTATTGTGTTAAATTTTGTACAATAGAATACAAAATTTATAACATTTTTTCGTAAACACACACACATTTTCTAAACAAAATTTCACATTTTTAATAAAGTTTTAATTTGAAATATCTTTATAGTCTAAACAAAATAAAATTTGAGTCACCTTTTAAAATGAACCAGTTCCTATAATCCAATATACCAAAATATTTTTAACTGATTCTTTGATTTTTACTTATAAATTTTTAAATATTAAAAGGTATCTACTTAATTTATAAAATAAATAAAGGAGTTTGTAAAAAGTGAATATAAACAATTGTGCTTATGTTAAACTCAAATAAAAGCTTATTTTATACATTGCTTCAAATGAAGAGGTAGACATTTATAACAGGTCAAATTTATATATAATTAGACCCTTTAATATAAGTCACTAATTTGTTACAAAAAACAACCATTCAATTATGTTATTAAAGTACTGGAAAGCTGCAAGCAAAAATTTCATGCTTAAAATTTCACTAGCAATGTATTTTGATACTGCTTATGTAACTAAATTTGATTTTAAATTATTTCCAGTGAAAAAATCAATACAGAATATTTTAGACAAGCGTGTTAGATAAATGATTTGGGAAACAAGATTTGAGAAAGATTATTCCAATTATATTACTCGAATACATGTAATCTGTATTTACGCTTGAATAGGATTCCATGAACTGAATACGTGACTAAAAGCTCACATTTCCTCCAGAGGAAAAGAAATATCTGTCTAGTCAGAACGTAAATCATAGTGTCTATTAATAGTTTATTAGCCTTTAATTTTTATGCCATGTTCTATTGATTAGATACTATTCTTTCATAAATTAAAACTTTTGAAGATCTTTTCGTAATAAGAGTACTGAATTAACGGGGTTGAATTTTTTATAATTTTTCTTCGAAAGTGAAAAAATGCAGTGCCTCTCCTTATCTTTTGAAAGAGAAGAAAAATAGAAAATATTTGTGCCAATTAAAATTACTTTAATGAAACGAAACGTATACAAAACAAATTTATTTCGTAAAACTTAATATTTGCAAACTGCAGTTTCATCAAATTTATAAAATTAGGTAATTATGGCTCATTAAATAATTTTCTTAGATTACAGTGAAGCTGTGAAACTACCCTTTCTATTAGAAAATAGCGGAATTTATTAAACTGGATATTTATTTAGCATCGTATTGATAGAATTTTTCAGTGAAAGCTTTTTTCCTTATGACAGTTTTAAAGGAGAGGTTATTAGAAAAAGAGTTCCTGCAGTTTTTTGCTCAGAAAAGAATATATAATACTAAAAAATTAAAATTTAAAATGTTAAATTAAATGTAAAAGTAATGTGTCAATTTCGAAAAAAAAATTTTATAAGCCAAAAAGATGTAATTTTTTTATCTTTTCCGAATGATGAAGGAAAATTTAATTTAATTACTAGACTATTCCAACAGATAATGTTCAAATATTTATCATATAGCAACCCATTGGAAAATTAAAATCTTATATACTTTGCGTTTCTATATTAATTGTATTTTTAAAATAAAATTTAAATTTTTGTTTAATTAATAGTAATACACTTTAGTTACCAAAAATTAAGGAAAAATCACAGAAATACCGATAATTCTCGCAAAAGCAAGCCAATCTCAATGACATTTAAATATGTTTGTAAGTAAAAAGAACTAAACAATATGACATTATTCAAAATAGTGGTGCTGCTGTTTGAATATGTCATTTGGGAGGAGCAAATATGGATGTCTCAGAGCAGAGCGACAATAGTGGCTGCATGTCTGAAATTAGCCTGGTATAGCGAAATTGTAAGATGGCCTTTTGTCAACATTTGACTGAACACTTTGGGTGGCGAGCTATTGGAAAACTAGAGGCACGAAAAAGTCAAATAGAAGTGGGTAGATGGCTGAATGGGAAACCGTCTGTGATTCATGGACTTTCACAACAGTTCCTAACCATGGATTCGACATCCAGGAACTTCATCTATTGATAACCTCGTTCTACCACGAGTACCGATGACAAATATTTGTCATTATGAGCACAAAGCTGCAAAAGGTTGATATCGAGGTCAACTGTGCATCTAAGACTTCACGAACATGGTCTTTATGCGAGGTACCAGTCATTTGCGTCCGGTTCACATCACACCATAGGCGGGAATGTTTAAAATGAGCGAGTCAACATGTCCACTGGACATGTGATTAACGAAGTGCTGTTCTTTTTATCGCTTTTGAGTCTAGGTTTAGGCTCGAAAGCGATAGTTGGAACATTTCATTTGGAGAAAACGTGAAACTCATTTTCATCCATCGAATATCCGTCAAAAAGATGCATACTTATAAGGCAGCGTCTATGTTTCGGTTGGAATCTCTTTGGGTGAAAGCATTGACCTCCATGTTTTTTTTCGTGGAAATGTTAATGCTCATTCCTATAGAGATGACATCTTAGATGCTTATGTGCGCCTTATGCCTTATGTGCGCCTTATCGGCAATAGATGATCCTTTCGTGCTACAGGATGATAATGTGAGGCCACACAGGGTCAGAATCGTGGATGCTTATCTGGAGCAGGAAGCAATTAAGTTTATGGGGTGGCCAGCTTGATCAACGGACCTTAACCCAATCGAGCATGTTTAAGACGCTCTAGGAAGGTATGTAGCTGCTCTCAATCCCCCTTCTAGGAACTTAGCCACGCTTTCAACTGCTTTGGAAGAGGAATAAATCACTTTTCCTACACAATAAATAGACAGCATAATTGAGAGCATTATACATAGTTGCATGTACTGTATTGCTTATCGAGGTATTATACCATACATTAGAGATATTTTTCCTAAACCAAACTTACACTTCAAATTTTTTACCATATGCATATGCTAATTTTTATAACACCATAGTTGTCTGATGATTTTTAAGGTATTTTGTACTTTCCTATGTGTTATATAATGAGTATGAGACTAATTTCAAAGCTTAACTTTTTACCTAATCGTCATTTTTATAATTTTTCCTTAATTTATGATAACTAGTCTAATTTGTTTATCTTTTCTTATAGTACAATGTCTTATAATCTGAATATTGATATCATAAAACTATATTGTTTTTTAGGAATGAAATTAGAAATACTTTGATTGTATGGTTTTAAAAAATCTACTGCATTCGTGATCTATGATTCACAAACTGGTTTTAAGCAAATCTAAATAATTTTAATCTTTGCTTTTTTCTACTATTTGAGAAAGGAATGCTCAAGGAAAAATACATATAAATTTTTAATATAAGAATTAAAAATGCAAAGATAGAGAATTATTGTCAATTTCCCTTCTTCAGTGGCTGCAAATATTAATCTTTTTTCTTAAAATATATTTGCTTGTCTTGAAAATATCTGAAAAGGAAATGTAAAAAGTCAATGTTTAACGAATAGGTTATGGAGAAAAAGAATGACTCGTGATTGACGAGTTCTTAGGAAACTCTTTGTTTCGATCGATGAGTAAACTATTTTTTCAACTGTTTAATAATTCTTTTTCAGCATTTGAATTTCATTTTTTTTAAAAATTCAGTTTTTGTAGTATATTTTAGTCGTATATTAAATAAAGTTTTTCACACACTTGTATAATAAATGTTAATATTTTTTGATAAATGATAAATCAGAAATTAAAATCCTATGCATAGTTAAACTTAACTGTGGTGTGACATAAAATGTACAACATTATTAAATTTAAATTGCAGTGCTAATACAGTTGCGTTGACCAACGGTTGTTAAAATCCAATATATTAAGAGGTCATTTATAGTTGCTTATAATGTACAGGGTGACCTTTCAAAGTGACAGTGTTTGGAGCACCCTGTAGTGTGATCTAATAGACGAAATGGCACCAAACTTGGTAATTAGACTGACTAATCAAAAACAAAAAAAAGGATTCCGTGAAAAACATTTTAGTTCCAAAAATCGCCGATAGGGCATTTTGTGGCACTGCTGTAGTATACAATAACGAGAATTACTATCAAACATGGGAATCAAAGAAAATGCAAATGTTGTGCTTTGACAATACCAGTAATAGGGGCTCTAAAAGCAAGTAGTAGACAACTCCGACAGATAATCTCAGCTGAAGTAAACGAGCTATAGTGACCATGCCTCTCACGTTACCGGAACGTGCGTTACTGGACTAAGCTGTATTATATGAATCAATGTAATGCATTCGCAGTTCTTCAGGAAGTTTGAAACAGAAAAAAATTACGTATTATTATTATTATTTCTGAGAACACTGCTCACTTTGAATACGGTTTAATTCCTCACCGAAGAAGTTAATGTATAGCATATAAACATTAATAATTTAACTGTACGATTGTATGTGTTAGTATTTTTCTTTTCTCCCATTTCATACATAGTAAAGCGACACAAAATGCCTTGGCGATGAATTTTAGAACTAAATTTTTTTTACGGAATCCTTTTTACCATGTCCTGATTAGTCTAAATACCAAGTTTGGTGGCATTTCGGCTATTAGATCGCGCTACAGGGTGCTCCAAACACTGTCACTTTAAAAAATATCATCCTTTATAAAAGAAGCATAACATCTTCGATTTCTGAACCAATGTAGATTTATAAATGAAAATAGTTTTTGTGGTAAGTATTTTAAAATTGAGAAGGTTTCTTTCTTTTTGTATTAGCTACTTAGGAATAATTGCTATTCTTGAGTAACCAGTACGAAAAGAAGAAATTATATATGTTATAGTAGTTCATCAAATTATAATTTTTTTCTTATTAAACGAAAGTACTATATTTCACGAAAATATTACTAAGTATTTCCCCAAAGCGCTCAATTATTTCAT
>JAPDSC010000653.1:67179-113954 GCA_026290005.1 Latrodectus geometricus
TGTGTGTGTGTGTGTGTGTGTGTGTGTGTGTGTGTGTGTGTTAGACATTAAATAAATATCTTGTAGCCTCTAAAAAATATGAATATTTTCATCAAAAATGCTCAACATTTATTTTAAAAAATATAATTTTGACGGAAGTATAGTTATAAATCTTCTGCTATCTGACCTAGCCATTGAAAGTTTGGATTCATAACGAAATATATTGATTTCGACTGATGCTTTCATTTTATCTAATGATGCTAAATGTTTTTTTCTATAGACATACATTCATTTTTTCAAAGTGGATTTTTTTAAAGTAAAAGAATTTGCTCAATTTTTTTTAAAGAAACAATTTTTGCTATAAAGCAAAATATTATTTTCATTTAAAATACCTTATACTCTCACGAATTGAATTAAAATAATAAAATCGAAAATAAGAATTTCTCATCCCTTTGACAATCTGTTTTATGTAATCAATTACCAAAATATTAAGCATTAAATATTTTATAAAAAGAGTTGTTAATAAAGAAAACTTACCATGAAATGTCATACAAGCAAAATGATGAAATTACCATTAATTTAAAAATACAGAATAAAATAAGCACTCCTTAAATCTTTTTAGTGAAAACTCAAACAACGACTTTTTAAGAGGACATTTTATCTGGAATTTACAAATATGTCTAAGTTTTAAAAATTAGATATAAATTCCCAAGTAATGAACATTTGCTTTTACACTTATGTAATAGAAAAAAAGGCATCTTTATTACCTTTACCTTTATTAACAAGATTGTTTTCATATTATAAACATGATTCTATCATGTTTATAATATGAAAACTATTTTCTTGATGCGTAATAAAAAATTTAAAAATGATTTTCTTTCTTCATTTTCCAAATCTTCAAAAATGAGATTAAGATGCACGTACTATAAAATTTCACTTTTAAAAATGAATTCTTTGATTAAAATATGTCATAAGATTAAACACAAAAGGAGTATGTTAATTTATAATTTACATATCAGAGCTTAGTTATAATCAATCATGTCATTGATACTTATAAATAATATAAAAAATATTTTTCAAAAATAATTAGCAATTAGTAACTGAAATGTAAAAATTTAGTAAATTATTAATTTAAAACAATGAAACTAATGTGCATTTGTACATAATAATTATATTCCTCTAGTATATATTACTACATGCATTTAAATTTATTATTTCAATAACATAGCTCTTGTATCTTGAAAATGTGTGTTAATGTTGTTACATAGCTTTTTTTATAATAATTATTTTCATGGAATCAGATCTAGAATGCAATCATCAAATTTAATATTTCTGGCTGTATTATAGTCTCTCTATTCATATTCAGTGTTCCATGACAGAAGTTAATATGAAATAAGCTATTTAATTTAATTTTTTATTTATGAAGTAAAACTAGTTTGATATTTTATATTCATGAAAGCAGATAATTAAGAAAATTCTTAATATCTCACAAAAAATACAAATAAATATCAAATTTCACATTTTCACATTTAAGTGAAATATCTTTGAAAGTAGGAAGAAAAACTATTTTAGGGACACTTTACAGTTAAATTGGTATCTTACAAATAATTGAATTTTCATTTAAGCAGTGAAAAGAAAATTAATTTAAGAAAATATAATAGAATTTCGTTGATATAATAAAATTATATTTAAAAGTGAAAATGTACATGAAAAGCATGAATAAATATCTTTATAAAACTTTTTAATAAATATACTTAATCAATTATAAATATATCCCATATAATCAACAGATAATCAAATATTTTAGATTAGATATTAACTCTATATAAGATAATTATATTAGACCATTACTGAATATAAATATGAGAAACAAATATATAAATAAATGTGTAGAAAAACAAAAAAAATTATTTTAAACCTTTTTTATGCGATTTTCAAATGAAAATTTTACAAATTTTTAAATAAAAAGAGTAATATTTTAATAAATCAAAGATGCGTAATTAAGAAATAAAAATATTTTCAATGCTTACCTTTATTAAAAAGAATTGCAATCATTAATCACACATTCAAAAAATAAAATATAGCGAAAAGCAATTAAATCAGTTTTCTAACTTAATTTAAATAAAAAAAATTTTCACTTCTCTTCAAAATAAATATTTAAATTTAATTATATATTGGGCTTCAAATGAGACAAAATCCTGCTAAAATAAGACAGTAGTATTGAAATTAGCATGTGTTATACCTTTAGAACTGTAATAAAACAAGAGATGGAGAAACCAAACACAAATGAACTATTTTAAATTCCGTTCGTAGCTTTGAATTAATTTTATTTGAATTGTATATTTTAACTCATAGTTTTGAAAACATTTTAATGATTTTTTTGTAAATTTTTTCAAAGGAGTTTGAATGTAAAATAAATTAAAGATTTTAATTTTTAATATTTTGTTTAACATCATTTTTTGATAAATATTTGAATAAAAAAATCAGTTCAAAATTGAAAAGTTAATATTTTTTTAAATATTATTATCAATAACTTCCTCTTCAATGAAAATTTGAAAGTATTCTCTGAAAATCTATATTCTGCTGCGTTAATTCCAATGCGTTGTGTAAAATCTATAAGTAACTAGTTTATCTTCTAAGCCATATGAAAGCATTCTAGCTTTAAAGCTGTAAAATTTATAGTAAAAAATTAAATTTAAAAGGCTTCAAAATTTTTAAATAATATCATGACAGCTTTTTTTAAAAAAAACAATTTAAATTTTGATTATCCTATGATTTTGAATTAGAAAATAATGCTAAATTTTTCGCTGTTTGTAAAATTCTGTATAATGTAGAAATTTTTGGAATTTTTAAAGCAAATGTGGATAATAAAGGATTTTATCTCTCTTTGGCTTCAAAGTAATAAAAAAAATTAAATTTCCGTGTCTCTATGATAAAGATTTTTAAACATTTTTTGTTTATATTCTTTTTATATCAAAATCAAGTGCTTTTCTTAATTTTATAAAAATTTTGTCACCAGTCACTATAAGGAGTTTTATCTTCCATTTTCATTCTATTTTTGTAGAGCAATATGAAAAAAAAACAGTGATTATTTCCTGATTTTATCAATCAAGTAAACTAATCTTTTTGGCTCTTCTGGTTCTTAATTCTATTTGAAAGCTTTGTTACAGCTGAACTATAAAGAATAGCTCTTATGTTTCTGCTTTGTGTGCTGGTACGGTGGAAATTTAGAGCCCTCCATACATCCTTAATAGAACTGTCTTTTTATATTTATTTCACAGTTCAGAAGTAACTTGGATTTCAAAGCTGCATCAAGAACTGTAGGAGTGGTCATGTAGTTCTTAATGCAACATTAAAATCTTAGACCATGATCCTGAATCGTTGGAGTAATCTAACTCACATAATGTTTAAATTCTACTATTAACTTTCGTTAATTCTAAACGGTTGAGTCAGTCTTCCCAGTTCTAACAATTGAAATTTAAAACTCTAGCTTGACATTTTTATTGGTCTACTCTCTTTAATAACTTTTTTATAAATAGGCAATCCTTCAAAATGTCCAGAACAAAAATTGAAACCACTCTTTATTGCAAAATATTTCTGTTTAAATAAACATTTAAATTAAATATTAGTTTAAATATGCTTGTGTTTCTAAATTTAACCTTTAATTCATAATCCTTTTTTCCATATTCAAGAGGGTGTATGAAATTCTTATGATTTCATTTCTTTAAAGTTGAACAAGTTATTTTGTCAAAATCTTATTCCCACATTTAATTTGTAACTGATTATAAAAAAGCAAGTTTTTGAGCTACTATAATTCAATTTTAATATACTACAATTTTCCAACAATTTTAGTATGCCACAATTGAAAAAAAGAACTACTATCTGATTCATTTATTTTTTATTTTCATTCTATAGTTCTATAATAATTGTTCAATATTTTAGTAAAAAAAAATTAAAAGCGATATTTGGATTATTTATTTAAATTAAAAAGTTATGTGAATTATAAAAAATAGTATATTAAAGCGTGTTTATTCAATATTACAAAATTTATCTTATATATAACTCCCCGAATTACTCCAAACAATCTGTGTTCAATTATGTTGTTATAATAATGAATTTTTATATGCATAGAAGAATGCACTATTAACACTAAGAATTAATGTGAATAAAATATGTAAAACTCCTTTGCCCAGTAAATTATTTAAGGACTATCAAAAGAACTTTTAAATATAATCCTGTTTCTCATATTACAAAACATAATTTACTTACATAAAATAAATAAAAGTTGAGTTTGAGAATTTCAAATAAATATTAAATAGCAAGACACCCCTACTTATTATAATTATCATTACAATGAAGATTAAGAGATGCTTAAAGTTAAAAGAAACTTAAAGAAAGCTTAAATTAGAAGATTATATAAATATATTTTATTATTGTAGTTTACTAAAATGCAATACAATACAGTAACCTCTTATTCTAAATATTACCTGATAGTATGCCATGATGTTCTCAACTAAAACTGAATTCCTAGACTTGCATGAACCCATCGTATTCGGTTTCTATGTGATGAACGAATAAATATTTAACTAAGCTTGCCAGTTTATATCTTCAGGGCTTTAGACTGCTTATGCGAATGGAAGGAGTCACGTGTATATTGTACAATATCATAAGGAACGTGTTTCCTCCAAAGCAACTTATCTCATACTGTCTTGGAATTTCAGATGTTTCATAAAATTTTCTCTAGGGAACTCTAAATGAATAACAAACGTTGATTATATATTAGTTAGAGCAAACTGTAAATAATGGTCTATTGATTTACTATGAGCGCAAATTTTATTTTAAATTTTAAGTACATCCTTTATTAAAACTAAGCAGTTGTGATACTTAGAATTAATTTTCAAAAATAAAAATCCTATTTATCCATGTAAATGATGACAATATTAATTGTAAGAATTAAAATTCAGTTTAAAATATTTTAAAGTAGTTTGTGAAGGAAAACATTCTTTGATGATTTATCCCTGGCCATAAAAACAGTTTTACTAATATTCCAAATATATAAATGGATCTACCATCTCTGTCATCTATAGGTTAAATTAAAATAGTATTTTGATCCAGCAACTATTGATATTATAAATTTAAATATTCCAATTTTGTACCACTCATATTACAAAATGTAGAATTAAATGTGTTTCGAATTTCCTTTATTGCGACATGCTTCTTTCGTCTGTGAAAAAAAAAATATATAAATGAGAAATTCTAATTATTTTTGAATAATACATAATTTTGCCAGAATAATATTGGCAATTAAATTTTAATTTTTATTCCTTGCAAAAATGAATTTCTTTTTAAAAATGACTTAGTTTATCGTGTTATTATACCATAACACGATAAACTAAGTCATTTTTATAGAGATAGATATCTTTTAATGGGAACGAGAATTTTGTCACAACTTTTTGGTTGGGTACAATGCGTAATAATCTGTTAAAAATTTAGAAATAATTTAGGAAAGAAATATTACTTAAAACTTGTATTATATAAATGAAAATATTAAATATTCTATAGTAAAAATACAATTTACTATTCCATAAGCTAAATTTTAATATTTCAAAATAATAGATTTTATACCACATAACAAAATCTAAGCTTTTGAAAATCTATGTTTGGTGACATATTATCAGTCGATAGAAATAAAAAAAAACAAAAATGTAACATTAAAAAAGGCATTTGTTTTGACCAGAAAGCATAAAATAAATGAAAACAAAATTCAAAATTTTGCTTTGACTCTTGGTTTGAAAATTTGATTGAAAGGAATCATTTCAAATCTTAGAAGTATACTAAAATAATTTTGAATAAATTGGCATTTGAAACACTTTAAAGGGGACTTGTTAAAGGAAGCTTAAAAATATTTTCCAAATATTTGTAAAATCACATTAAAATTATTTTAAGTAATTCAAAATTAGTTTTATAAATATTTTTAGTTATAAAAGTACATATTTTTGTGTTTTTAATTGAAAGTGTATCACGGGAAAAATCAATTATTGAAATGTGATGTCTTTTATTACTGATGAATATACTTATAAAATTGTTATTCATATATTTGATGATTTTTATATTAATATACTTACATATATTCAACAATTTTTTAGACCAATCTATAGTGTTTCTCGGAAACAATTTGTTATATAATTCATTTTATAAAAACAACTTTTATCCCATCTCGACTTCAATGTTTTCAATAATTAATTCATAATTGTTGCTTTTTGATAATAATATTTTTTATGCTTTTTGTGACTTATACAATGCATTATACATATTGTCTCATTTTAATAAGCTAAATTAATAAATATATGTGATTTTCTAAATTGAAATCAATTTAAAACATTTCTATAATTCAAAATATAATATTTTTCCTCAAACTAAAAAATAAGATAACTGTTTTTGATAAGATTAAATTAATAATTTATTTGGCGTATTTTCTGAATCAAAAACTTATAAAACAAAAATATTTTTCTTTTGTAAAATTTATGAGGTAGATCATTTGATAAGAATTTTATCTCTTCCTATACGTATAACTTTTTACAAAGTAATATTATGAAGTTTATGCAAGGAAATTGCGCATACATATTTATAAGTTTTACACTCTGTTTACTTATAAAATTTCTGGAAGATATTTTTACGAGGAACTATATAATTTTATTTTCATTATTTTATTTTATATTTTTTACCATATTTTTTCATTTTTTTTAAAATAGATCCTTGTCACAGGTTCAAATCTCTAGTGAAACGCTTATAATAAATTTTCCATCAAACTTTATAATAAGGAATTTTTCCACTAGATAGCATAAAAGAAACGCCATTATCAATGCAACATAAAAGGTTGTATAAAAATCAATATGCTTATTCATATAGAAATTGAGCTGTAAAATATTAGGTGACTCGTTAAAATTTTGGTTATTAATATGAGTTTCCAAAAAAAAAAACTTTTATCTTAAAATAATTATATCAAGTTTAATTTAATTTTTATTTTTATCTAATAACCAAGTGTTGATATTACTTTATTGCTATTCTATTCAATATTCAAATACATTTTTTTTATCTCGTTTTGAATTTAAGGGGTATTAGAAACATTATTAAAAATTACTTACTGAAAAAAAAATCGCTATAGTATTATCAATCTTCGACGAGAATATGTCTTATTCTGAACATCGCAGACATGTTCCATATGTATTTAGAAAAAGCTTACACTTCCTAAGACTCAGTCTTTTGAGAAAATAGGGATAAACTAGACTCTGAAAGTTGAACTTCCATACAAAATGTGTGAAAAATGGTCTCTTAAGGCTAGGCTCTGAAACTGATTTGGAAAATATGTTCTTTCACGAAAGACTTTCAGGCAATTCTTGTTAAAGCAATAACTGAAAATTGCATATATTTTTGCAATGCCAGTTTAGGAAAACATAAGATGTATGAAACAAGTAGGACATTTTCAGCACTAGTTTATCAAGTCATTACAAATAGAAGGATTAAAGATATAATAACTATAATTAATTACATCAAATATTTTCACAAATGATGATGCAAATTTTCTATTCGTATATACGTTCAAGAAAAATGTTTGCATCAGAAATAATAAACGAAAACTTATACATCTGAATTATTTAATCATTCTTTTACACTTAAGAGTAATTTTTAAAGAAACAGTTTTCTTAAATGCAAAAATTTTAACTCAAACCAGTAGGATAATTTTGGCCTAATGGTAAGATGTCGTTCTTTGAAGTGGAATGTCTCGGCTTCAATACCCAACAATTTTGAGCATCAGGAAAAAAATACTTAGATTCTGTTCTCTTTGCTTGCACATATTATATTTCGGTTGCTTGAGATCTTTTGAGTCACATCCTTGGTTAGGAAAATACGAACCATTCAATGAAGTGTCTTTCCGGAAGTCAATATTTTTGGTAAAATGATTTACAACATTTTACGTTCAATAGGTTGTTCATATAATGGGATCAAATTTAAATCCTAAAAACTTTGAACAAATTCAATTGTTAATTTATTTTTATACTGTCATATATTAACCCTAATAAAACTGATGATTGTTTTTCTTTATTTCTTTTTAACACATAAATACGGTTTTCTATTTATTGAAAATCGTATTGTAAGGCAGTTCGCTGAGAATCTTTACAAACTTATCCTTCATGCAGTCTTAAATATTTAAAGCATTTATTGCGTGATATCGAATTCAATCTTCAAACTAAAAGATGTATAAAAATTTATTTTCTAAAATACAACATACAAAGCAACCAAAGATTTCCTTAAAACACATGCAAAATAATATTATGAATGTGAAAATAGAAATTTCAGAGAAAACTTGTATCTAAGTTTTCTCTAAACTTGTATCTAAGTAATCTACAAAATAATTTAAAGGCCAGAAAACACCTAGATATCATTTATAATTATTTTTCAATTATATTAATTGTCTATCATAAGTGCATTTTTGTATTAGTGGTTTTTCTGTACTTTATTTAAAGAATTTTAATATCTGTTATATTTCTTTCATATGTATATTTAAGGGTAAGGCGGTTTTATATATTGGTTTAGTAATTTAAACTGGAATCTCCAATAAAGATTTTTTTAAAAAAAAAAATAAATAAATAATTTTTGAATAATTTTAGAAACATATTTTTTAATTTTTTTTAAATTGAAAAACAAAATGTGACATTATAGATTCTTTTCTCTGACAAAATCATATCAATTATGGTTATTTAAAAATAATTTCAATTCAGATATAAATTTTAATGCTTATTCTTAAATGGTTAACAAATCTAAAAGTGTGGTTCTAATAAGTTTTAAGTCTAAAAAAAGAATTCATGATTCCTTTCGTCGTAAAAATAAAGCATCTTATTTGAATGTTAATTATTAATTTATTAAAATCATGAAAAATCCAGAAAAAAAAATTTGGAAGCCTAATTATCCAAAAAAAAAAAAAAACACTATGTAACATAAAGCAACAAAATAAGAAAACGTTAGTAATGTTAATTGCAGGTTTCTTAATTTTAGTTTACTTCATAGTGGTTTTCAGTAAAAAAAAATATGTATCTAGTTTTTCTAATTTGCAGACAATCACTGAAAGATAGAAAACAAAAAGAAATAGAGCAATGTGAGTTGGCTTAGGCGTGTAACTCCCTTTAAATCTCTGGAAGACAGAGAAAGAGACTTCATGTTCTTCAGCTATTTGTGTTTCAAAAAGAGTATTTCTATATATATATATAAAAAAATTATAAGACTTTCTCTCCTTATCTCCTCCTCCACTACTAGTTTTATTGTACATTGATGAGTCTGTGAGAGGATTAAACATAAGTAATCTAAATTACATAGGAATTAATTATCCTTTTTAATTATAGATGCTACTCTAATTGCAGTGTCTGCTCATATTAATTTTTTGCTGAAAAGTTATTACATAATTAATTAATGTAACTAAGCTCATCTTTTTTACTAATGTGATAAAAATGAAAGTAATTTGTCTGGATATCCAACAAATAATCATATATATCAAGGAATTATTGAACAAATGGAATATGTTATAAAAAAAAATAATTAAATGAAACACACATTTTTGAAACACATTACTTCAATGTTGATGAATAAAATTGTTCTTCTTGAGTATCAGAATCAAAGTTTCTTAACCAAAAGTATATTTGTAATTTAATTCTGCTTATTGTTTTTATATCAATAATTAACCAAAAGCATTTGCTTTAATGGTTCAGTTTTTGTTTATAATAGTTTGTTTTAATAAAATTCATTTTAATAATACTAAATTAGTTTAACAAAGTTTTATAATTTCATTTTTTTATTTTTGTTTAGATAAAACATAATAATTTTATTTAAATTATGTTTAAATTTTTTAAAGCAATATTTATCAGTATTATGGATTGTATACTAATAAATTGTGTACATGAAATATATTATAAACATTGGATTAATTATGTATGCTTTCTGTTTGAAAGCTAAAATTGGAAATAATTTGATTAAAGATCAAAATAATATTAAAAATTGCATTATGTATACGTAAAAAAATTCCTGCTCATTACATTTTTTAAAAAACAATTTTCCTTTATTGTCACTAATCTTTCAAATATAACAAAGAAAATATTAACTCAGTAAGCAATTTAGAATATTTTCAGTCCATAAACTGAGATATTAAAGATTAAATGTCATAATAAATGATTTTCTTAATAGCTTTTGTAAAATCACGTCATGAAATTCTGTTGGTGTGAAAGCAAAAACAAAAAGTTCGCAAAATTCTGAAAAATTCTTTTGTATTAAAAGCAAAAACTTTATAACGCACTTAAGGAACTACAGATAGTAATTATTTTCCGGCGACTGACAATAAAAAGTTTTTTTTAAATGAAACATTTAGGAAGTTATTTAGCATGAAAGCAAATTTAGTTGTTTTTCACACATGAAAGAAAAGGTTTTATGAAATTGTTTATGAATGAACACTAATCACACTGAAATAATATTTTATAAATAAAAATGATAATTTAAAATTTTCCTACTTACGTATTTTATTTTAAAAAAACTTGAAATAAAATGATATTCATTTTTAGTGTTGTATATTCAACACTAATAATATTATTGTATATACAACACTAATAATATTATTTTATATTCAACACTAATAATGAATATTAATGACAGATCTGTAGGAAACTCTACGCAATATCATAAAAACATGAAATTTATTAAACTGGTAAGAAAACTGGTAAAAACCATTATATAAAATAATATATACCAATAATATGAAACAGAAATTCCTTTATTAATAAAAGATGTATACATTTTTGTGTGTGTAAATTTGTTTCTAAATGGCAGATTGTGCATATGTGACAGTTTTATTGATTTAAATTCATACAAAATAGTTTGGATTTGAATCTCTGATGAACGCTATTGTTAATAAATGCAAGTTTTCTAGGCTGCATCACTAAAATTTATTTTTCTGTGTTTTCTTAGAGAATCATCAATAATCCATTACGCTTTCCTGGTGAGCGTTTTTTACATATGTCAAGATAAATCGTTTTGATATCTTACTGAAATCGTGCATATACTTTTTAATCACGTTTCAACATTAACCAGGAAAAAATACGACACATTTTTTCCTTAAATTAGTAATAACTCACCATAACTATATATATTCAAGGAAAACATTCATGAAAATTATTTGCGTACAAAAGCTCCCTTTCTTCCTGTTTATATTTTTGAGTAATTCATTTTTGAGATGATTAATATAATGTTTTGGATTATTAGCATAGAATTGTTAAAATAATTTTACAAAAGCTTTTATCTGTATTTTTATTTTCACTCAAAATTATACTTGGTGATAACTATAACATAGCCAACAAAAAAGTGCAAAGATTTAATTTTTATAAATGATAAGAGAACAACAACGTAAAAATTATTACTTCAGTATATTATTTAAAATCATATTACTAATATTTATTATAAATTATAATTTGATTAAATTTTATTATATTAATTATAAATTAGTGACAAAATTTTGATTGTAATATATATATATATATATATATATATATGTATGTATGTATGTAAAATTTAAAATTCATCTCTTTAAACCAGAAATTTTATATATTTAATAATTTCTTGAAATCTTTCTATTAATAAAATTACCTAAATTTTTTCCCTTAAATTATTAGTCAAATTTTCATAACATAGCATCCTAAAAAAATAAGTATCCTATTTGAATCTAGACAAAGATTATTCATAAACTAATGCTAATAATTATAAACCAACCGGCTAATTTAATAATTGTATACCAGTAAATATTCAGAATTAATTATTTTATCATGGTCCTATGATGCAGACAATCATATATTTAATGCATTTTGAAATTAAATATAATTTTATTGAATTATTGAAGTTTGGTCATAATATTAATTTTACTAATTTAGATTAATGGGCATACAGATATCGGTACATTTTAAGTCATAATTTTAATTTAAAACACATCTGATCTGATTACAGAATCATGCGGATTATAGGGGCACAGTGTAATTCGACGAACACCTAAAACTAGCTGCCCATAACTTAATTATATTTTGATTGTAATATAAGCCATCAATATTCACTTGCGAGAATACTGTATCATCTTTCTGGAAGTTGATATCACTGATAAGGCATAAAGGGAAAATAATCCGCTTTGCCTCACTTACTACATTAAAGCAATTCTTATAATAAGCTGCCACATACGAATGGCTTTATTTAGAACAAGCCGGAAAACAACTCACGCATTTTCGAGTGGACATTTGCTCCGTCGTCGTGGCAACGATCCTGACTGGAGAACATTATTGGTCAGAAAGAGGAAGTGCCGAATCTGTGCTTTTCGGCAAAAGTAGACTTCCAGGTGATTACATTTCAGGTATTCATTAACAGATGTTCGATTTGTTCCCATGAAAAAGGCGAGGAAATGAGTGTGTATAGGGAAAAGAAAAAGGTTTGCAGTCATCATCCTCCCTCATCTTGTCAGGAACTTCAGGTACGAATAATATAGGCCACAAGGAATCGTCTTTCTATGATTTGCTTTAGTGTGATTGAACAGTGTGAAAATTATTGAGCAACATACCCTCAATTTTGTTTAAAATTGAATGTATCAACAAATAAATATCCCCTATGTAAAATGGTTGTTCATTTGAATATTTACCGTTGTTTGCATTGATGATAATATAGAATATAAAATATCAAAAATATTTGCTTGTACATTATCATAATGCAATAAATTATCAGTACATGGCTTTTAAATGAAATCTTGTGCATTCCTCAGGGAAGTTTATTGACTTATTTCCATATGTGTCTTTTCTTGATTAATGAGGATATGTAAATTTATCAATGTAAATTCCCTTGTGAGACTATACTTAACAAAATATATCCATCAAAATACTTATTTATTATTAACTCCCTATATTTATCATATATAATTATAATTAGCTTTAAGTTCCTCTCTAATTGAATGCCTCTGTTAACTTCCAATGACAAAAAATCCTTATTGGTTAAGGTATATTGTTTTAAGCATTTCTCTATCCAACCAAGAGAAATGATTAATATAATTAGCTAATAATCATATTCAAACTTATATATTAGCTATTTAAATTTCGTCAATAGTAACCAACATATTCATTGATATAATTTACTTCTGCCTATTAAATTTATTGAAATTTTTTAAGGATTATTGTTCCACTGTTTTTTTTATCTTTAGTTGTATATTTGTAGCAAAAATATAATTTAATGAGAAATATAAAAATACTTATTGTCGAAATTTTAATCCTTCTTTCCAATGACACGTGAAACTAAAGCACTATATTCTTTGTTTTAATAAAAATATAAAAAAAACATTATTACATATAATTCATTGGCTTTTGCAATATTTCTTCAATGATTAAATTTTTAAAAATGTCTTTCGCTTATTTAAAAGTATTTCATAAATGACAAGTTGACAACCTTAGTCCATGTCAGAGTTTTAATTAAACAGAAATGAAGATGCAAAGAGACAGAAATGAGACAGCTGGATTTATTTTAATACATTCTCGATTTTCTAAAATTATACAAAATCGGATTTATTAAATTGTTTGAATAAATTTAATGACATTTTTAAAACGTTGATATATTCAATATTGGTATATAATAAGCATTTGTACTATTTAGATTTTAGTGGAACAAATTTTAAATGTTCATCACTTTTACTTTTGTTAATACTGATAGGTAAAATATAATAATTATGAAGCATTAAAAAATTAATAGTTCAATTGAATGAAAAAATCTCCAAATAGTTGTGTTATTCTTTAATATATGACGATGTGGTGCTTTACTTTACATCACTTGCAAGAAAAAATAACCCATAAACTGTAAATGTTTAGTTTAAATTTTTTATATGTGTTTACTCTGTCATTTTATTGCATAGTTGTCAAGTGAGACATCATAACATTCTCACGTCAAGATGGTAATTGAATGATTAACCCCTCTGGTTTTCAATTCAAACGTTTCTGGGTTCGATTCCCAACTTACCAGATATTTTTGCGAAGGCTTAGAATACACTTTAAAATTTTAGTCTCTTTATATTGTTGTTTGACCTCCGAATCAATCTCAATAAATAAAACTATCATAGAGTGAAAATCCAAAGTATATTTTTTAAGAAATATATCCTACGATGTAATCGATACAGACTTGGAAACCGAATTTGTAGTAGATTCTACCATCATATTAATTTAACTTCAAAATTTTCCTTATCAAAATGTTTCGGTTATAAAAACTCATGTTTTGGAACAAAAACTACCTGAAATTAAATAATGTAAGAGCGATGTTGTGTTTCTGCTTACTGCACTCATCTGTAGAAATAGGCCCATGGAAGTTATTCCTGTTTCTTTCGTTTTAACATTTTAATACGACTTATATCTAAAAATATACCTAAGAAAAAATGGACGGTGAATAATTAAATGTCTCATAATAAAATTAGATATTACACTATACGGTATGTTGCAGCAGTCAAGGAGTCAAATAAGGTTTTGATAGATAATGCATATGAAATTATTGACTAATTGACTATTAGTATGATTCACCAAAATTCCAAGTTTAGTTGTTTGTGAAAATGAATGATTTTACCTCCCATTGTACTTATCATTCCTGAATTAAATATTTAAAAAATGTTCATATCACTATCATTTCTAAATCCATCACTCAGATTTCTTCGTTAAAATGTGAAAAATTAGAAGAGAAACCATCAAATGACAGTTTAAGTTGATTCACGTTGGTGAAGAATGTGCTTCACAGACACATATACAATTTATCGTTATTATCAGTGCTATATAACATAAAATATCCTTTATGCATCAAATCCACAGTGTGCCTACTTTTTCAAATGACTGAATAGGGAATTCCCAGATAGCGAATTAATCACATCAGATTCAGACTAGATTATGTTTCAGAAGTTGGTGTCTTAAATTAGTTCATATTGTTTTCAAACAATACAGTATTCTTCATTATTTTTGTTGAAATATCTTAAGTCATATATTCCTCCCATCAGCAATCGTCGACATGAATACAATCTTTTGTTCAGCTTTCTATGGTTAAGATGCGTCTGGACAACAGTAGCAGTTAAAATAAATCTTTTTTTATTTATGTAATACCAAAAACCTAAAGCTGCACTTTTCTCCATCATTTTAGTGAATTCGAAAAACATTATTAGTCCTTGGCAATTTCACATGCTTTTCACATTATGTTTGGAATTGAGGTATATTCCGAATTTCTGTGATACAATTAAGAAAAGTGAATTTTCTCCACTGACTAAAGCTTTTGTATGTACATTTTTGACTGCCTTAACTGAGGAAATTCATTTTTTTACTTCATTTTCAATACGAATTTACGACATAAATTCATATCTTTAGTTCCAAAAGAATTATTTAAGCATTCCTTTTTTTTCTCCATTAAAATAAATCAGATTCTTCCATTCGTTGGATCAGAACATTTTTCTTTGCTGTTTATTTATTCATCTCATATTCTATTATATTAATTCATCTGACATTTGTATTATATATATATATATATATATATATATATATATATATAAAATCATAATATATATATTGATAGATAGAGAGAGAGAGATAGGATATATAAACGTCACATTCAAATTTAAATATCTAATTTCTTCCCACAATAATACCAACTTATCATCATCATACTAAATTTGAAATATTTCTACCAAATTAATATATCATTTTCTGATAGGAAACTAAATAGAAAATCTTATCTCTCAATTCCCACAAAATAATGTAATTTTAAAATTTAAGAGTAATCCCATGTGAAACAACATACAGCCATTTTATATTTACCCTTGTTTTACACTAATATTTGGTGAAATTTAAATGAACGTAAATCATTTGGTATTCAGTATATAGTAAAAGTTTAGTCTGACTTAAAACTAGAAGCTAGAAACATGGAATCGAATATGCAAAAGCACAGAAGGTTTTACTCCTAAAAATTCAAATTCTAGGGAACTTCTTTTGAATATTTACTAGCTGAAACAAATAGGATTCCATGCCATCCAGAATTTTAACTATTTAATGCTATAAGAAACTTATCGATACTGATACGTTTTAACCAGTCTCGTTCGATCTTTAAAATAAATATGTTTAAGGAATTTAATTTTTATAGTTCCATATGATACTAACAAAAATTAAATTTTAAAAAGAGAAATCAGCATTTCTTTTGAAGCATAACAAAAATCATAATCTATACAAAATGGAATTGGAAATATTTTATTTATATCAATGAATCTTTAAATCTGGAAAATATATTGGAAAAAAAGGATTCCCAAAAAAAATCAAATTATTTATTCTCATAGTATTTTTACATTTTATAAAAAATTTAGCAAGGAAATCGAAATTTGTTGAAATTAATATATAGATAAAGTAATCAAGACACGACTTTACTTAATTTACTGTAAAAATCTGGAAATAATAATTTATTTATGATTCAATATAAACATTAAAGCCTTAATAATGAATAAACAATTAATGATATTCTAGTACACAGCAGTATAGGTTCATATGTTCAATCTTTTGATATGCTTCAGAATACGCTTTGAGTTTTATTGTTTATCTGAGTTGTTTCTTAATCCATCTATGTAAAATTTATCTTATTTCTTGAAAAATCTACTAATCAAAATAAGAAAAAACTTTTATTTGACTAATGTAGGTAGTAATATTATTTAAATTAATATAATAATTACAAATTTTAAATAAAATAAGATTCCTTCTAAACTCTAAAACAGAAACACTCATTTCATAATACTTTTTTTACTAATTACCTTATTAATTCTATTGAAATATGTTTACTAACTGTACACAGTTAATGAAATAATTTCTGATTTTAATACTTATGTTGTAATAAAATAAAAGGATTTCACATGCTTGTAACTAAATAAATATTAAATGTTTTGTGGCATGCATAATTTATGTTTAGTCAGATAAAATAGAAAATTTCTCATTAATAACATTAAGACAAACTGCTAAAAGAATTTTAATAAATATCTTACACAAATAGTTTATTTGCGTGATAACAATATTAATTTGAATTATGAAAATTGATCATTGCTTTAAAACAGTAAACAGCTTGATTAAAAATTATAAATTGCTATTTCATAATATATAATAGTATTTGTTTTAAGAAAAAAATTCATACAATGATATATTTAGTGCATTCATAAATGCAAAATTCATCTATCACAATATTGTTTTTTCCAAACAAATATTATAAAATATCAGCATTTGAATAACTATTAATTATAATGGATAAAAAAAAGGCAATTGAATTCTGCACAAGTATTATATATTTTTTAAATAAAATCCATAACTATTTGTGATTTAGAAATATGTACTTCACGAAAATAATGTATTTTCAAAATAAATTCAATTAACATAAACTATTAATAAATCAATATTTGAAAAATAAAAAAGTTAAGCAAAAAAGTCCAAATTAAAGGAATAGTGTTTCCATAACTACCCTGAAACAGCAACTTGTTTTTACGGAATGTCTATATTGGTCTGAAAATAGCACTATAAAAAGTCCAAAGGTTTATCAGAAAAGAAAGAAGTAATCCTAATGTTTCTATTGTGAATGCATCATGTACCTAAATATAATGTCAATTAAGGTTCCAGTGACATTAAGGCTTTGAAACTTAAAAAGCATTGCACCAACTGTGTGAACAGAATTGAAAAGGAGGGAAGTGTTGGTAATGATGTGTACATTCTCACTCAGATAGCTATCAGTTTTGGTATTTCTGGAGCAAACAAAAGCCAGTATAAATAGCCTTTCACGATCAAATGTGAGGAAGATAAGGAATTTTCAGTACTCTTTTTAGAACAGAAATAAGATTATATGGCAAAAAAAAAATAAATTGTATCAACAGAAACACTGAGTTCAAATCGAATTCGCTCAAATGAACATAAGAAAGTATCATTCTTTTATAATTTTCACTCAAACACATATAACCATTTGAATTTTTTTACTATTCTATAAAATAAGATTATTCGAAAAAATATATTGAGGTATTTTCCTCAGGTTTTTCTCATCAGGAAAAATATCATTCAATTGTATTATTGTGCCATTAATAAATCCATAAGATATTCTCCATTTGGAAAATGATAAATAGATAATTTCCTCAAATTTTGCCATCAGGTGAAATATTATTGACTTTAATAATTCCATAAAATATGTATTTTATTAATTCATTTTGGAAAAATGAGATCAGTTGCTAATTAAAAATTAAATAGACACTAAAGAAGAAATGGTAGATGATAATTCTAAAAGAAGAAATATTTCTACTGTTATTTGAATGAAAAAATGGTAGATGATAATTCTAAAAGAAGTCATATTTCTGCTGTTATTTGAAAAATTGTATTATATTTTCATAAAAATCTTAGTAAAAAAATGTCCTTTCACAAAAAAGCGTAATTTTTTTTAATTTCAAGAACTTATTGAAAGTATTTGGTAGCATAAGAGTCGTTCGGTTATTGAAGACAAAAACAAATGTCACTTAAAGAAGCATATGTACCAACCAGTCATATTAAAGATATATTATTCATTGTCTCCCTGAAATAGAGTGGATAAAAAAAGTAAAAACTTTTCATTAATAAACTTATAAAGAAATAAAAATTAGAAAAAATTATAAAACATGCTAAGACAAACATTATGGCATCTCAACACTCAACTCATTATAATAGACAGGTATAAAATTGTTAATGGCTAAAATACGAGAGGATAATTTACTAACATCATATTATCCAGAAAGTACATTGCATATGCAGCTTTTTAATAAAAAAAATCTTGTGGGAAAAAAGTATTTGTTGAGTGACACACCAAACAAACTTCAGCAGATGCACTTGTATTGCATTAAATAATTTTTATTATTTATTTTCCAAACTTGTTAAAGGAGCAAAAGACATTCCAGCCAGATGACGGTTAAATCTCAACATTATATAAGATCATATTTTTATGTTTTTATTTCCCTTTATTTTGAATCAATATCTGTTAGCATTTTTATCCATAGTGAAACTGATTACCGTGATAAAATTGCTGAAAATAACATTGAATTACTTAATTTAAATAATTAACGATTTTCATACATGATTGTACATTGAGATGATTGTTCAGCATGTAATGAGGTATTTACCATTAAGCTGTGCTTCTAATTTTAAATGAATATATTTATTAAAATCTAGACACAAATATATGATTGATTTATAAAGCATATTGTTGTTGAGAGAGATGACTAAATAAAGTTTATCTTGCTACTTAATCCTGGGTGCAAAAATACTTATTTTTATTGTTTAAAATTTCATGTTTGATTAAGAGGAAGATTTAACATCACAAAAAGTAAGCTGTTCAATTAAAATAATCAGCATATCTTCCAGATTTTTGAATTATAAAATTTTACACATGAATGTCAGATTTTAAACATAATTAAAACATATTAAAAAAGATTTCTCAAATTTAATCACAAAATTTATTAATGGATCATAGCATTTAGGCATTTATTAAAAATAAATAGAATTTAAATTATTAGTAAATTTAGATGTTCAAGTTTCTGAATTAATGTACAAATGGATATCCAAATATCTTTATAATATATTGTTGCTTATACTTTTTTTTAATTTATGTTTGACATTAATCAAGAATATTCACATAGTTATTTCTGTCTATTCGAGATAATATCCTACATAGAGATTTCTTAATATTACAAAATTGCTGAAATGAGACATTCAAAAATTTGTTAAATATAGATAATTGATTAAGTAAATTGTACAAAGGTTAAAAAAAGACTTGATAAAAATGTATTTTTTTCACGTAAAATGAGATGAGATTTCTTAATTAACTAAAATTTAGGTATAAATAAAACTATAAAGTCTCTTTATTTTCTATCAATTTTTTATTGAATTATTTATAAATTATATAATAAAATATATATATATATATATATATATATATATATATATATATAAGAAATTAATAATAATCAAAATAAATTGAGAAAGGCTAAAAATAAATTATAAATTATGTTTTTTATCATTATCAATGTGAAAAATTGTTACTGTGCAGAATATTTAAAGGAACTTTTGTCATTTAAAATTTATTTTCAATTCATTTAGAAAAATGAATGCTTATAAATATGTTTCATATTTCTCCTAAAATGTGTTGACAAGCAAATAAATTTAAATATTTGAATTTAACTTATAATTAAAACATTTGAAAATCGTATTTTTCAAATAACGAATTTAAAAGGAATGGAGTTATTCTTGCATGAAAGAGAAAATTAATGATAAATATTAAAAATTGAATTCTAAATCAAACAAATGTCTTAACTCGAACTTAGAGCATTTTATAGACTAGACATATGACTTGAATTTACGTCAATGAAACTTTATTGAAAATTGTAATAAAAAACTTAAGATAAAATATTTTAATTTATTTCTAATTTCAATTTATATTTTGTTTACACTTAGTATGTTATATAGAATTGTTTTGAACTTGAAAATAAATTAATTGAAAGAAATTAAGTAAGTCAACACTGAAAAACATAATCATAAATAATTAAATTAATAATAACGAACTTAAAATAAGTAAAATTGTAAAGAATAAAATTGTTATGGTATATGATAACTTACTAAGAATTATATAAGAGTTATCATATACAAAAACAAAACGAGTCTTGAGAAATTTTAAAATTGTTAACTTCCTTAAATTACAATAAGTAATCCTAGCTGTTTTCTATCTGACTTGAATGTAGTTTAAATTATCATCAATTTTGAAAAAAGGAGACATATTTCATATTAAATAGATCAATTTTTTTCTACTGTGATTGATTTTAAAAAAACTTTAAACTTAACAAAACATATGTAAAGTGTAATTTAAAAAACGTTAATAGGGAAGTACTGATTTTCTTCTCATGTCACTATGTTTTCTTGTTGTTGTATCATCTTTGCACTTTATATAAGAACCCTATTATTTGATTAACAGATTAATATAAACTACAAACAAATTTTTAGTTTCATAAAAAAATCATTTTATGGTACCATTGGTTACTTAGAAAAATTTGTTAGAGAAGGAAAAATGTTTAGCTTTATATGAATTCTATAAACTTTTTGTTGTTATGGATGCATTTGACAAAAATAATAGTCAATAAATTATTCTGTTTAAATTCTCATTTCATTTAAAAAACCTAAAAAATTGTTTTAATAAAAATTTAACAAAAATCATTTGCCCATAAGAACAACTGAAATATACAATGTAAAACATTTACACATTTTAGTATGATAATATCAGATCATACTATGATAATATCAGATCATACTAAAAGTAAAAGTTTCTAAATAAACATTGTTATAATATTGCGCATAAGCTACGACGTAAAAACGTATGGCAATCCATGCATGATAAAATGTAAATTATTATAAGCATTTTAGTTGACGGTCCCAAGCAATTGCCGAGAAAGTTTTAATGTAACTTTTTAACTTTCTTTAATAAAACTTTATCATAAGTTCATTAAAAAGATTAAACACTTAATTCTTAGTTTAGTTTTAAAAATATGTTACTATTTTAAAAACATACTTTAATCTATTGTTCTGAATATTAAAAGAATTCACTAAGTAAGTTTCGATTGCGAAATATTTTTGGAGCAAGTCTCTCTGTGTCGAATCATTCTCAAAAACATGCCTGTTAAACATTTAACGCGTAATTAAACGTCTCCGAGCACTAAAAGTCTCCAAGCACTAAAACACTAAAACCATTTTCAAGCAGAAGCATTGACGTCATTCTGTGCTTAGAAATTACATTTTAATAAAATATCCCTCCGAAGAGTCATTCTTAATTCAGGAAACTATGCAGTCTTACGGTTGAAATCTCTTGGACTTTCTTTTCCTCGCTTACATCATATAATTTATTCAAAATGTCTCCAGCTGATCTGCATGTCAAAGTTAATTACTAAATGTTTAGATTTCATTACTTAAAATGTTAGGAAATACATTTAATTATGAGCAGATATTTAGTAAAAAAATGTTGACGTGAACAAACGATTTCCTTCGAGGGTAGATATTATTTAAAAATTAAAATTCAAGGGCATTATTTCAGCTGCATTTATTTATATATCCATAAAATTAATTAATATTTAATAAATTAATTTAACGCAGAGTGTCTGAAGTGATCTAAACACTAAAACTTTTAAATAAAACCAACTATCATCGATTTGAGTATTAAAAATTTAATCCCCCTCTATTGTTAGAGTAATATGTGTTTTGTTAAGATGTCTTTGTTATTACTGTGTTCATCTTTAGGACTTTTAGTAATTAGGTTTATTAAAATTTTAAAACAATTTATGCAGTTGTTTCTAATAGGAACTTTTATAAGAATATTTTTCAATTTTATGTAGTTTAATTTAACATAGCTCTTACAATAAAAAACATACTTATCCTTCACACCAAAGCAATATTTTTTTTCTTTTTATCATTATAATTGTATTATTTAACTTTATTTAATATCTTAAAAATGTGTTAACCAATTTATCCAAAGCCACCTTAAAGTACCAGGTATTCCAGACACCTTTTTTATATAAAAAAATTTACAAATCTAATTTATTAGCCTTCACTTTAAGCATAAATGTAAAATTATGTTTTTTTTTTTTTAAGTGAAAAAAATTTATAACTTTTTAAATTATAGAAGGGTGATTAAAAAAATTTGTTTATGTACAAATTATTCTTATTGACTTTTCTGAAATTCCTATTTAGTCTGTATTAATAAAATTTGGCTTTAATTTGATTCTGCAATAAAAACGAAATTAAGCACATACAATTTAAAATGAAATAAAAAAGAAGAGAGATAAAGTATAAATCTATGAGTCTACACTTTTTATATATTTAAAATTCAGTCATAAGAGTCGGTTTACCTGGAATCATAAATCAATGATAAAAAAGTACGAATTTGAAAATTTATTGAATATCATATTATGTCATATTTAGACTATTTGAGGAAAACATTTCTTTACTCATTTTGATTGATGCATATAATAAAATGTAAAAATATTACGCTTAGAAATCACATTTATTAGTTATTTTTAAAAATATACTAAATTTTTCTAAGTTTTAAACTTTTTTATTACTTTTAAGGCCTAAATAACTTCACAAGCCTCGCATTCTTTAAGCATTATCACTTTAATGCTATTTCATATCACAGAACAATAAAAAATATTGATGATTATTACATTTTTTTAAATTATAAAAACGTAAAAATTTTTACTTTTTACTTAATTTGGATATAAAAATATTTTTAAGACTATTAAAAACTAACTATTAAAAATTTATTTAAAAACTATTAAAAATAAGTTTTAGAGTTATCAATGTATTTTTAATAAAAAAATTACGCTTTAATTTAATAGTGTTAAATTTAATGAGCAATAGACAGTGGAAATCAAATGCAGACAAAACACAAAATAAAATTATAAATTTCGTTAATCAGACTTTAGAGAATTCGATAGCAGGATTCAGTTCTATTAACAATAATTGTATTAAATGAAATCCATTGGTACAGAAGTGATACACTCACTGACTCTTAGATACCTCCAGACCAATTATCGAAAGTACTGACATGTAAGCATATTTCTCATTACGAAAATTTTAAACTGCTTTAAACAATAAAATGCTTAAATGCTATTATTTAAACTGTTTTACTAACTTTATCGAATGCATTTTCACTTTAATTAAAAATTCTTTGATAAAATTCGTTGAATCTAATTAGCTGAAAGAAAATATTTATTTAAAATATTTAGCAAATTTGAATTAGTTCTTTTCAAAACTTATTCAGAATATGTTATAATAACGAGACTTTATGGATGAATTCGAATTTTCATTTACCAAGCAGATTTGTGTTATCTGAATCTAAATTTACCTAAGAAACATGAATCATAATGTCTACAAAAAGAAAGTACATTGCATTCAGACTTGCAGTCAACTTTTAAATTTATTTCATTTCTTTTTTAGAAAGTATGTTATAAACATAATTTTAATCATTAACCGTTAGAAATAAATAATTACAATCTTAATAATTTTATCAACCATTGAGTTAAATAGAAATTTCTTTTCTGTAAAAAAATCCAAGCTCATTTAGGTGTACTAAAAATGCTTAAGTGAAATAATCATTTAAAAGCATGTTTGTCAAAATAGAGAATAAAAATATTTTTTCAGTCTAGATGGTATATCTAGGGACTATATAATCTGAATACCACTTAATATTTTGTTGGGTTATCAAATATTAAAGTAAATTTTGCTATTACTTTCCTTTTATGTTAACGTAAACTATATACAAAAGTATGAAAAAATTATTGTGCAAGGTAAAGAAACTGAAGTTTCTGTTTCATATTTTAAATTTTTTGTACGCATTATTTAAAATTCAAATTACTTGTATTTATTGAATATCTGTAATAATAGAAATAAATTATCATTAAGTATAACATGCTTGTATTATAGTAGAACGTCTCTTCTATTCATACATTTAAATTTATTTATTATTAAAATCTATATGAAGAATATTTTTATAACGAAGAATCAAAGTATACTTAATGAGAGAAAATATAAATACCACAAGATAAACTACGATGAATCAAAATCTGATTTCAAAGTCCTTAATCCTCAAAATATGCAAATCTTTAAACATTGTGTGATACAATTACAGATAAATATTATGCGAATGATAACAAAAAATTAAAAGTTCTTTACATATTGAAATTAAAAAAGACAAATAATTTCAAAATGAAAAACAATTTTATTCATATTTTTCAATTTTATATACTATAATTATTATATTTTTACGTATCTTATTATTAATAATATACTTTATTCTATGAAAATTAAGAAACTTAGTCTCTATAATTTCTTGTTACCATTAAAAGTTTCCCAATTTATTTTATGAGTTTGACTGTTGAAAAATATAAAGGGTAATAAATATTTCAAATGCATGCCTATTTTTATTTAAATATAATCTTTCACAGTTTAAATTTTTAGTTTTATCATTTGCTAAAGCGCTTATGGCTTAATGTTCTGGAAGTCATTATTAAACTATATCATCATTTAAACATAATAGTAAATTTATGTATGTCACCAAGTAAATTACTTTCGAAGTGCTTATATGTTCCTTTTATAAAAAAGAATTTCTTTCACTTATATCAAATTGCTTTTATTTTCATAAAAATTGGTGCTGCTCCAAATCTAAAATTTAAGACGATATATGTTTTCCGTATACAAACACGAATCAACAGTCTCATAAATTAACAATTTCTAGTGATGTGTTTATTGAAAATTTTTAAATGAAGATATCAATAACACTGAGTAGAAAACATGAAAATGCACTTACGTTTTCATAAGAGGAACAGATGATACAACATCAAGCAATACATTTCCTGGATGAATTATTAACGGTTGTCCAGGAAACAGATGTAACTTTTAGAAAATGTTTATTCCTTATTATTACCATCATTTCATGAATATGACATATTGAATAGGAGATTATCGATTCTTGTTTAAATATCTTTATCTAACAAGAGAAATTTAGTATCTTAATAATCAATTGAAAGACTTGCATTGTGAAGATAATTATTATGTTATTCATGAAAATAAAAAAATTTAATATTAATAATAAAAATGTAAATCTCCCAGTCAAAGAAAGGCTTTTTTTTTTTTTTTGTATGAACAAAAAGAAATTTCATTATTGTTGGAATCTGTATTCCAAATGTAAGAAAGAAAATTCGGAAACCAAACCCAAAATTTAATTTGAAAATGAAATTCTCATATTTAATGAAAAATATTACATCTTGACTTAATTTTATTGTTTAAAAATAATAATATTTTTGGTTAAGTTGAAAGTTCTGTTTTCAAATGTAATACAATATGTAAAAGTTTCAATATATTCTAAATGCAAATGCATTTTAAGATTGTGGTTTTTAATACATTTCAGATTAATACATCACTTTAAATTACGACATCACATGACTGTTTTTCTAGTAACGCCCATTCACTAGAAATTTTCACCTTTTCGGTACGACAAGGGAGGAAACTATTTGCATCTTTAAAAATATAAAAAAACTTTCACTGGTTCTTCAAAGTTTAGAAAGGGTTCCAACTAAAACTTCTCCGAGGGCTTAGCCAACCAGCCCTCAGAAGTATCACTTCACTTGGAAGATATTGCAACCACGATCTATTTCAAGTGCCTCAGTCACCATTAACAAGCACAACAAAACTTCGGCTATATGGTAAGAAAATCACTACGAAAACGAACCTTTTTCCCAACCAAGCCAATGGCCTCATGACATCAAATACATAAAATTTCTGTCACGGAAATTTTATTTTTCAACTTTCAATGTTTTAAATGTTTGTTATTATTAAGATAAAGTATCAATTTTGACATAATTTAAATCCGATTGTCTGGTTAACGTAGTAGACTTAGTGAAAAACTCTATCTCAGATATAAATAATGCCTAATGAGAAATGGCATTAAAGTTTCTTCAAATGTAAAATAAGTACAAAGTATGCATAAGTGCAAAAATATGAAGAATTATTGACCGAAGAATTTTATTCATTCCTAAATATTGGTTATTGCAAATGTAAAAAGAAAATGCATTACTGTGTATAAAACTCTTTTAGCGTATTAACATCGAACATAAGAATTTTCAAATTCTTAGTGACAAAAACTGTTGCTAAAACGATATAAATCCTTTTTAATTGACTAGATACTTGATTAATACAATATCAATATTTTCTTCGGCTTCTTACAAATTATTTTCATCACTAGTTGTTAAATACTATGATACGAGTAGTAATTGTATTATGCATGCAAAAACATGTCATAATTTTAAAACTTTCTTCTAAAGTGGATTTTTTTATTTTTCTCATAAAAATACGTAATAAAATTATGTAGTTTATCTAAACTATTTAATATTGTTGGCATTATGAATCTCATATAAAAAAAACTAGTATATATTTTATCAACTATGGTTCTTTGATATATTCTTACATGAGTTTATTGGGCATAAATTTTAATAAAATTAATAAAAAAATGAAACATTTAATAAATATTTTCTGAGCATGTCATTTGAGTTGAGAAAATGCCACTGTTATGGCTGAAATAACAGTTTGGTTAGTTGGTAGCTCAACAATAATTTTTTGCATGAGAGGGATAATTAAGCTGGGATCTACAATTTAAAGTGAAGTTAAAACTACTGCAAATACCGAACCCGAGTTGAGAATCAAACCTATGATCTGTTGAACTGAAAGCCGAGTGCTAATCTTTCGGCTGCAAACTGGTCCTGAAATAACACTGATACAATCCTGAGCAAGTCAAATATAATGATATTTATAAGGTGTATTAGTGTTAGTTAATAGCAGCAAAATATCTAGTTAATATGCTATGAAAATTTTAATAGGAGATTTTTGCCATAGATATTGACCTGTGTATTGTCTTAGTTTATCACTAGTAATTTTTCCCTTAAATTAGTCTTCTAAAGAAAGACTTAAAATTTGAAACAGTTTTCTCTGTTAATCAACTTTATGTCAAATACTTAAAGTTAACCAAAAACGTAATATATTATAATAAAAAAGTTTACAAAAATCAAAAAGCCTTTTAATAACTGAAGGCTACTGTGGCCTGTTTGGTAAAGGTGTTCGCTCTCTTATCAGAAAATAATGAATTTGAATCTCAATCAACTGAAAATCCGTCATGTTCACAAATAAAGACTGGTGTACTTAACATTTGGTGAGGTCGCGATGTCGTCCATCTGAAATGATACCTCTGGGGCTGGCAGGCATCTGGGGCCTTTTACTTGGTTCCTGCTTCAAAATTACTAATACTTACTTTCATGCTTCAATGACACATCCCTGGGTACCTCACTATCTAAAGTGTAATTACTTTCACCCATTGTAGTACTGAAAAGGGAAAATATTAATAGCCATGTATTCATAATCACAGCATTTTTAATAAAATTTTTAAATTGTTTACTGCGGAATAAAACGGGCAATTAAGAATAATATATTAATTAATTATATTAATTAATCATTAAATAATCCACCGATATATAAACAATATATTGAATATTGTAAGTATCAGGGACTCTATTGCAAACTAAATAAAAATAATCAAACAAAATGAAAATAAAATAAATCGTTTAAGGAGAAAAAAAGGACATATTTTATTAAATTTCAATTCAAGCACCGCTAGAAATAAATTTTCTTATAAATTACTTCAAAAGTTAAACGATGGCCTTCAAAGGAAATGTTAAGCACTGCTAGCCATGCATCAAACATTCAAAGGCATTTAATTATAAATTCGAATGTCTTTCCTTTCATATTTCCCAAGTGATCGTAATATTTCCTCAGTCTTTAAATGATTGCTTTCATGATTTCGGAAACTCAGTTGTCAAGAACAGGTAGATGATAACATTAAAGCTTCATTCGCAGCACTTAACTTTAAGTTAAATTTAGGTAATCTACACAAAGATTCACTTTCATATACTTCAAAAAGCCAACTCATTAATTTCTTATGTATAAAAAAGTTTAGAATTGTATGAAATTTAATTTCTGACAAAAAAAGATTTTTTCTCAAAAATCAAATTTTGCGTCAAATGAAAAAAAGAAATTTCAATTAGAAGTTATAAAATTTAATAAAACATTGAAAATATACGATCACTGAGGTACGTTTTTGGAGAATATTCATTTTTAAGATTAAAAAATATTTATTTTAAAAAATCATAAAAATTCTATACACTAAATTGTAATATCATATATATATATATATATATATATATATATATATATATTTCAAAGCTTGTATATGTTTTCTTAGAAATTTTTAAGGGGTGTGATTAATTGAAAAAAAAAACATTATTCAAGTATCATTTGATCATAATTTTCATTGGTACATATGAAATTCTTGTCAACATGATAGAATTATAGAAGCACCATGATTTTAAAATTTACCCTTACATATAACGGTGCAATGAGTGCTATAATCAGCCAGATACTTATTAATTGTATATTTTTCATGTAAATATTAATTCTATATTCTCTTGTTACTTGGTCACTTCCGAAACAGTGACAGATTGCTCAAAATATAACCATTGTAGTCTATTGCCAACTTCTATAACCAAAACATTTTTCTGGGTCAAATTCAGAAGCGTGCTCAAATAATCCTGGTCATAATAATAATCAAATAATCAAATAATTGTGGATGGATATCAAGTTACACAAACATCCATTCAAGTTCCTTAACATATTAACTTTTTCTTGCTTTATATAAAATTTTCAGTGGTAACGCTGATGCTTATTGTATGTAGCAGCACTGAAATCATAATTATTTTAATTAAACATTTTATGCTTAAATAAATTAATATGGTTACGACGTTTGTTCTAATACAATTTATTAAATTTATATGAATTTTATTGCTGTTTTCCTATTAACATAGTATGTCTTTGAACTTAACAAGTCATAGGTTTGAATTAAGCAAATTAGCTTCCATTATCTTATAGTGCATTAAATAAAGATAATTGATATGCATCTAAAACAGATTATTCTGGTAGAACAAATTCTTTAATGTTATGTGATGCAACACATCAAAAATTAATCTAACCAAGGATTATCTTAAAATGCTTGCTCAAATAATCATTTTTCATTTATCTTTTCCTCAATAATATCCCTAGGACATCAGAAGATTATATATACGCTGACATTTTAAATGAGTTTATCGTTAATGATTTTCTCTCTATTTAAGAAACATTTATATTTCAATGACTTACAATATCCATATCAATAATAATCAATGTCATTATATAATGTCAGCTGGGTTTAAACTAACATAATTTCATTAAGCTGTTCTTTTATCATGACAAACAATTTAATTTAATTTGCTTCAATAATTTTAACTGCATATGATACATTTTATTAATGCATTAGTGCTCAGAGATAGTGAGCCATAATTTTGCTTCTAATTTTATCTAAATATAACACTTTATAAAAAATATGCTTATTAATAAACTCTCTGATTTATATAGATAATCACATTTTTCAAATAGTTGGGAACAAGAGATTCTTAGGTAATAAACAAATTGATGTGGACAAAGTAAATATATATTAAAAATAATGTGTCTACAAAACTGTTCTTTATCATAATCTATTTCCAGAATTTTCATTGTACAATTTATTATACTCTTAACGTAAACTTTTTTAAATGCCAAGACAATCGGAATTACTTCATTCTTAGTTCAGAACAGTAAAAAACAGTTCAATTACTAATGCCTTTTAGCACAGAATTTTTAAAACACACTCAATTTGTTGTCTTAAAAGTTCATTACATTAGAAGGAATTCTAATTTTTATAAGTTTCTTAGCAGATTAATTTCATTGTCTTTACCTTAAGATCGGGTGAATACTATTTACTTTTTAGAAAAATAAACTGGATTTCAGTTTTGAATATAACATAAGTTTTCTTAATTTGAAATTAGTTCATTAACTGAAATTTCCAATCAAATTGTAAATTTTATTTTTAATTCTTACAAAATCTTAAGATATAATGTGACACTTACTTAGGTAATTATAAATGCAATTATATATTACAATTGCTAAGGACAATTAAGTTTATTTCAGCTTATTTTTTTAAATAAATGGAATTAGTTCACTTTAACATATAACATTCTAATAGGATATTTTAGCAAAATTTAATTATTTATTTAAAATGTTAGACACTTTTAAATCAGTTGTTTTAAAAACGAGTGTTTAATACACCTATGTATATTTATAAAGATCAGGGTAAGATTACGCTACGTTTTACCCTCAAATTATTTTTTTTATTTTTAACAACTTTGTTTCGTAATTGTTATTTTATTCTGCAATTTGTTTTCATACAATAATTTTTATTTGTAAGCTTTCAACCAATGCAACTTGCATTTTCTATTTTAATTTTGTTCAAATATTATTTTAACTTCAGTCTCTTATTTAATGTATTTCTCTTAATTTAATGTATTTCTAGATTTTTTAAACATTTTAAGTGTTAAAAATATATTAATAAAATATTGTTCACTTTCTAATTTCACACATTATTTGCTTTTCTCTTTATATTTACTGAAAATTTTTTATGTTAAAACTCATAATCCAGGCATAAAGATATCTATACATAAATTACATCATTTTCAGATAAATTTAATTATTTTTTAAGTATAACAAAATGAAACATTTATACAATTGTATAATATTCTGCATAACACTCTTTATAAATGCACTTTTTAATATTAAAATGATGCAAACATTTCTAGAAACACAGAAAGAAATTATTGTTAATTATTCTTAAATAACAAACGAGTAAATAATAAAGGTAATATTCAGAAAAAAGTGTTGCAAATAAAATTTGTAAGTCTATTAATCTTAGAAAAATCATGCTAAATATGACATTTAATTGAATTGATTTGTAATAACTGTTTTTTATCTTTTTATGCAATGTTTAATGTACCTCATAAATACACGACACATGTTTCTGCTTAAAAATTGGAAAATCAAAATAATTAGCTGCGCAATAAGGAGATGACCCCCTTGGAATCATTTCGATTATTAATTTCTGAGATATCCAATCAGCCTGCGAGCTACTCATATTCTTTGGGAAGCCATGGGGAAAGAGTAAATTATCTTGTTTGTTAAAACTCAGAAATTGAACGGAAACGCATTAAAGCAAACAATTTAGCCTTAGGAGAACTTAGTTTCTCAGTCAGACACGAAGTTAAATATAACTACAATATTTAATGAATGTTTACTCTTTTGATGCTACAACTAAGATAATGCTCATTATTCTCAATGCGCATACATTTTATCAAGATATATTACACAAGGTACTCATAATCGAAAATACACCCTTTCCTGGCATGATTTCAAATTTCAAAATGAGAAATTGAAGTTTGAATGAAATTAATTGGTTCTCCCATATCTCAGTGCTTTATATTAAAAATTGAATTATATTGCAATGATAAAAAATAAACTTTTATTTCTATTTTAAACTTTATATATCAATTTTTCAAAATAATTTCATACTAACGTACATGTTTTGTTTCAATTTTTAATGTAAAGAGCTAAAATATCGGAACAATATATACATAATTTTTTATAAAATCTTTCTTCATTAATGGGATCTTATTTATTACGATTATATATGTTACGAGAAAATTAAAAATTTTAATTTCGGATTGCAGTAAAACACGTTGAAATAATTCACACAAAGATACTAAAATATATACATTTTTCTATAATATCTAAATTTGCAAGATAGTTTAACAATAATATACTAAATTGTGATATTTTTATCAGATATACAAATGAGGGCTCATGTGAGAGGTTTAAAATGCCTAAATCTTAAAAATTTGTAAAGGAACCTAAATAGAATCACAGAGTTTTGATTTTCTTACTAAAAAGTGGTATTTAAGTATATAATTTGAGATGCATATTCTAAAGGAAAAATATCAGAAGACATTCATATCAAAAGGTACCACAAAACACATAAATGTTTAACGTCAAAATTCGTTAGTCTTCACATTGTATATTTAAAATTTAAACTAAATCAAAATGTTTCGTTAGATTTATCACAGATAACCCATCAGAAGAGTGCAATCAAGCTTTTGAAATCTCTAACTTTAGTTTTGCAAGATTTACCTTTCCTGGTTAATGTGCAATATTCACCAGTTGCAAGTGAAGACATTTGGAAGTTTTCTGTGTTTTCATACCTACAGAAGCACATATAAAGAACACAATATTCACATTTAAAGTATTTAACAGATATTTCAATCCAAACAGTTGGTTAAAAGTTTTACTGGGCTTTGGTAAACCTCAATTACTTTCATTGTTAGGGATGTTTATACAAAACAGAAATAAAAAAAAAACTAGACTTATTGTAAAATCATTCTCTAGTTATTCATGTAAGATTTCGTGAGTTTGTGATAATGATAACAATGCTAATACTTTTTTGTGTGAATGAAAGAACAAGATTTAATGATACGATAGATTTTTTAAATTTAATTTAGTGTCATTCATATATGCTCCACATAGATTTAAACCGTATTATATAAAATTTAAAATGTGAAAAATTAGACAAGTCATCAAAACAAATTCAAGCAAGGAAGGCAAAAGAAATACAACTATATTTCATTAAAAAAAAGGAATTAAAAAAAAGCTATAGGGAATTACAAATCCTTCACTTGACCAAACGTAAATGTGAAACCTCCACTTTTTAGTACTGACAGCAACTATGTTACTGAATTTAAAGCGTTTATTACTTCTAAAGACAATAATAACAGAAAATTGCTTAGGCATCAAAACTCATTCATTTAATAGTTCTAATAACAACTTCTGAATTGTAAGTTACATTTAATGATTTGAAACTAAGGATTATCTCGAAAAACTCGAATCTGGTAAAAATGATGGCCAGCATCATTTTTACCAACATCATTTTTACTTTGTAGGCCTAAGCCATGTGAAAAATAGTTTCATAATACGTCCTCCAATAAGAACTCCAACAGCTCCAAAAAATATTAATTTTTGATGATGTTGAAACAATGTCAATTTTTCCCACCCGGTGTGCATTGTAGCAAAATCACTCATTAGTTTAAATCCACTTTCATTTTTAATAAGCATTTAATTCTAAACTTTGACTCCTTAAAGTCATGCAAAAAGCCCGATATCTTAAATCATAATCGTGTTAAAATATTTCATTGGATTTCCAGAATTTTAATGTAAGTATCTCCTGAATTATTCTTATATATTATGAATCTACAGAACTATATATTTGTTGTTTGTTTCCTTTTGGTTAATTTTTTGTTATGAGAATATTACCTAAATGTCAACAGAATATTTATTTTCCTCATTTGAAATGTTCGCAGAAACAGTGAAATCATGCGTGAGTAATAAAAAAATCTTGTCGGCTCTAGACTTGCTTTGACTGTTACTTAACAAACAATAATAAGATTTTAAAAAATCTATCCAAATAATATTTCTAAATATATTTACTCATTATGTCTCATAATGGTGGAAAATCAATATCATTGAAAGTACTGTTTATTGAGAAGTATTTTCCATAAATTTTTAAAGATGCTGTGCATGTGTGCTTAATACCCTTCTGGTGATTCTATATTATGAGTAGTATGTATATATAGCCTACCATATCATATCATAGCCGATATCTTATGTTTTCTGCTCTGCCATATTTACTACTTTAATCCTAATTTCTGTATCGTTATAATTTTTGCAATGTACAAAAAAGCTCTGGTGAACTCTTCAAATGTTGCTATAATCAAATTTAAGGTTACTTTTTGTCACTTCAAGTGAAATTATTTTTTCAAGATCAACTTTTAACATTATGGTCAAATTAAAATATTTTTATAATCAAACAAGGTAAAGCTATCAATTAAAATTATATTTTTACTTAAAAAGTTTATTTTAAAAATTAAAATGCGTAGAAAGATTTATATTATTTTTGAGGTTTCAAAATACCTTATGCTAGATTATTGTAAGACAACATAATACAGAGTAGATTCCAAGTATTTCTTTTTGTTATTTAAAAATTGAATGCAGTCAATTGTCTTGTAATTTCAAACCTCGATTAAGTGACGCGTTTAAAATCTGAACTGACTCCATCTTCAAATTTCTGTACCAAGGAAATATTAGTTTGGAGAAAAAGTAATTCATTATTTTTTCGGTAGACGTCTGTAGTGATCGATATCTCGTGAGGTATCTATCAAACAATTTCAGATTTATGCTCGTTGGAAAGCTGACATTTGACACTAAAATATCCTCTTGCGGTTTTTTCTTTGATTAATTCATTTACGAGTACAAGGTTTTAAAAATGGAAGACTACAAACAGAAAATTCAAAACATTTTCGTTTTTCTTTTGTAACGGCAAAAAAAAGATAGCCAGGTGGCTAAAATTGTGAAAGGTGTTTATCGTCCTATATAAGACTGTAACAGCCAGTTACTTACAATTTTTGTTTCGTCGATTCCGTTCGGGTATTATTGATATTAGAATTGCACCTCGCATGTGGATACAGCATCGTCGAAAATGTCTGTAAAATATCAAAAATGATCAAAGTTAACCGCATGTCAGCAGTCGTAACGCGCAAGACCTAAAAATCTACATGAAAGCTGTTTTAAACCTTTTTACAAAGCGAATCCAAAAGAAGTTACATAAAGTTCACATGAAAATAATGGATTTCTTTTTCCCTAAACTAATATATTGAATTCAATGTAAAATTAACGCTTTTAGGCCGTTTCAGCACTTTTACATTTGATTCAAATGCATCCATGTAACTGGTAACTAGCTTAACAACTGATTTTAATTACTAATAAAATTCAAAATTTGGTTTCGTAACTAAAATTGAAATAATTCTAATACAGAGTCATTATGCTATATAATATTAAGCTTAAATAATGATATAATGTCAAACTTATATTATCTAATACAAGCAAGAAATTTTATTTTCTATATCATATCCAAAATTATCAATTTGAATGCAGCTTATTTTAAATTAATCAAATGATTAAATCAATAATTTTGATACTTCCAATATACAAAACTTTTTCCACCAGAAATTCAACTTTAGTTATAAAACATCAGAATAAATGGTTTACCCATGAACACAGTTTTTCTCCCTTAAGAAAATAGTTTTCGGATATCGTTTAATCAACAAATTCAAAATCAATATCCATTTTATTCAATTTAGTTCAAAAATTCGTGAAAAAAATTAAAAAAATTATATGCTAAAAGTTTTTTTAGGTAATATCAAAAGCGCCATTAGTTTTATATTTAACATAAGAAAATTAGATTGATGGATATTGAAAAATTTTAATTTTAATTTTAATCTTTTATTCTATAATGGTGAGATAGATTGCTTTTATCATTATTAAAAATAGGTATCACACAGATCTAAGCAATATTGCTTTCTCATTAATAAACTAATGCAGAAAGTACGAATAATAAAATAACCACAAAAGCTAATGCAAAATAGTATTATTATTTGATATCTAAAACAGCAATTGAATTCGAGAATATATTATCATTTTATCGGTTATTTAGTACTATCAATCAAATAACGGTTTATAGCAGAATAACAAACAAGAGCCTATAAATTAAAAACTGCAAATTTTTACTTGATTATGTTATAGAAATGAATATCTTTAGTCACATTTACAATATAAAATTAATAATAATAGTGAAATTTAACATTAAAATCATTTTTGTTCTCAAATAAATAATGAAATTAAGAAAGCAGTGATAGCAAAATTTGCGAAACTTTAATTATTATTTCCAAATTTATGATTTTTCCTCATCATGTTTTACGACCACTAAGTCTCAAACACAATTCTACTTCACTCACTGGAGTAGAATAAATCATAAATACTTATAAATGAATACATTTTAATTCGTGTTCTTTAATATACATGCTCACTAATTAATATATTAATATTAAAATTTATATATATATATATATATATATATATATATATATATGTGTGTGTGTGTGTGTGTGTGTGTGTGTGTTTGTTTGTTTGTTTTTGTACGTACACATACATGCATATAATATATTTGAAAACCCTCATGACAAGCTAAATGCACTATTTTGTGAGCAAAAAGATCAATGAAGAACTGTTTTTTTAAAAAAAAAGATTTCACGATTTGTAATTTTATTGAGAATTTTTTATTTCTATAGGCATATGTTTTGAGAATTTTTTTTCTTATATAACAAAAAAAAACCATATTCCTCTCATTTGAATATATTGCTTTTGGATTCTCAGCTTTTTTGTATCTTTTAAATTCTTTTTAAAATTTATGTATTATAAAATATATCAAAAAATCGTTACAAATATATTTTTTAGGATATAACAGAAAAAACATGTGATCTTTATCTTGAAAGGCAATAAATGTCAAATATCCATTCATTATTGAATGATAATACCTATTTTTCTTATTTACTGAGAGGCATATCACTTATATTGAAGTAAAAAACCTTATTTTAATTAGTCCTATTTTCTTGCTTTCTCGTTAAATTTCCAATGACAAGGTCAGAAATCAAAGCCTGTCCTCGGAAAAAAGCAAAGAAAGCCGAAAGAACGTGGACTTGGATAATTTGTTTTGTTTTTATTGATAGCTCCCGGGTGAGAATGTTTTTCAACTCCTTGGATTCTAGTCAATTCCTGTAATTCGTTCTTATTTTTGGAACAGCTGACAACGAAACCTAGATCAAGGAAACAATGTAAGTCCAGGTATAAAAAAAAATCATTCCGGTCTCCGGGCATTCTGCTTTTTTCGTTTCTTCCAACAGCATTATTGCATAGCCCTCCAGTTGTTCGGGGCGGTAGTTTCCTTCTGTGGAGTTAGATATAATGAGGCATTGTGCCTAAAGGAACGTAAGAATTTAGATCCTTTACAAAAGTAGTTTGTATATTTTTAGAAGAAAATTCTTTGAGAAAGAGTGCTAATGAATTCAAATTTGAGAAGCTCCTAAAAAAAGCAATGGAATTAGTTTAAATCTTTTTATTTTTACGTAGCTGTAACGTAAAAAAAAGTTTTCTTACGCTGCCATTGAAAGCGTACTAAAATTTCATTATTTTGCTTTACATAAAATGCATCAAGATATGTTTCATTAGATTAAATAATAAATATAATGAATATTAATAAAAATATAAGGAAAATTATGTAAATATTCTTAAATATTTAAATCATGCGAAAGCCATTTAGATAAGCAACTATTTTTATAACTACATTTAATTATTCACCAAAATAAAATAGATAATATTTGAGATCAATCAATGTAATAATATTTGGAATGATATTTAATAGATTTTTATTTCTTCTCTTGTAAAATAAATTAAAAACTTTTTACGTAAATAAGAAGTTACTATTGATTATATGGATTTCCATTATTATTATTTTACACGTAAAATGTGTTAAAATGTCTTTCATAGGAATAGTTGAAAGTTATACATAGTACATTGAAATAATTTTTTACAATTTTAGATGGGAATGTTAAAAACTGAAAATTAATTAAATACATTAATTTCTCAATCTATGTGATAAATGAAAGAAACCAATATGTTGATATTTATTGATTTATTTTTATTTAACTAAATTTATTATGTAAATACAAAGCAGCAAACATTACAAATATAATTATTTTAAAATTATTTGTTCACATTTTTCTGGTAATTTTAAATAAATTTTTATTTTTCCTCAATTTTTTTTCACAAAAATATTATATAAATAAATAATATATATATATATATATATATATATATATATATATATATATAATTAAAGTGTTTTTTATGTAAAAGAATGTAGATTACAATAACTTTAAAAACATTATTTCAGTTTCAAGAAAAGATGCATAAAATTTAGGAAATAATTTATGTCTAACAAGACATTAATTTCATCAAATTAAACATTTTTAAAAGAAAAAATTTCAGTCAAATTTAAACATAAGACAGCAAATGCATTTCAGTTTTAGGTTGAAAATATTTTTAATTTTATTAATAAAACATTCAAGAAATTAAAAATTATTCTCATAAATTTTTGAAACTTCATTTTTAAAAATCTTTGAAGAATTGAATATTTATATTATGTATACCATAAATACATATTCAAATGATTTCTCAGTTGTAAATGATGCAAAAATCAAACATTTTTATTTTTATTAAGCCTTATTTGTATAATGTAAACAATAAATTACATTTCATTGAGCAGTTTGTTCAAATGATAATGAACAATTTAACGCGCGCGTACTTGAATTTAGTGTTTGACTTTTCGAGAGTTTTCAGGCGAGTACTATAGCATTGTAAAATTATCCAGCTTATTTTATTTGATTATTTTATTATTCAACTGCATATAATTGCAACAACATTCAAGACAAATTTTTATATTAAATATATTGCTCTAACCCTATAATTACTAAACATTTCATTAAATAGTTTCAAAAAAATTGAACAAATTGTTTCAGAAAATACCTTATTTAAATACGAGAAAAGTCTTTTTCATGTCCCAATATCTATGACAGAATAAAGTTTATTTTAGACTACCTTGAAACAAATCAAATTCCTACACAATGGCGAGGAATAAAGGGTAATCTAATCAGTCTACCATATGAAGTTAGTTACACTTGTGTGAATGGTACCATGTTCTCAACAATTTTATTTTGCCAAACACTTTCCTCCTTCAAACCTCTTTTACGTATCTGCTATCCAATTACTTACTCAGTACAACAGTTCAATATTGGATAATGTGGAAAGAAAATCACCATTGTAACATTAGAGCTGTTGTCTTCTAATTGCTTTTAAGGAAGAGTCTCTAATTAAAGGATTGAGCATTAGAGCATGTATCGTTTTTTTTTTACTGGTAAATTCTTTATGGTATCTCTAGTTTATTAGAGAATATTCTATAAACAGATTTACTATTAAAATAATGATATTTAATAAAATGAATATCATGGATGATGATACTTATTTTAAATGAGATATGTCTAACCATTTGCAAACCAATAATTGTATCACACACTGTAATGTTTTATAAAACCGTTAATTCTCCTCCACTTAAGTTTTCTTCAACAAAATAAACCGAAACTTTAATATATATCCTAATAAATTATATTTTTAGATAAGAGTATTAAATAAAAATTATTAAAGTTAGTAGCTTCTAGAGTGTCATTGCCTTTGACGTTTTATTTTTCAATGGATTCAAAATTTAAATACATATATATATGCATGCATGTATATACAAAAAGAAATATTTCTTTTTCGTTTAAAATCTATCGTTGCTTTTACTGAAAGCTAATGAGAGATTGCATTAATTAAAAACATATAAATACAGTATCTTTAACATATAATTTGTAGTATTGTTTTAACTATTATTAAATATTCTCATTAATATTTTTAAAAATGTTATCATGTATGTGATACAAAAGTATTTTATGAATCGGTTATTGATATCCTTTAAATGTAATATGATCATCTTATAATTAAATACTAAAGATTTAATTAATCAAATTTTGTAATAAAAATAGTTCCCCCATAAAACTAACCGTCTTTTATTAAATGTCAATCACTTAATAGTTAAAAGACATTTTATTGAGTAAATATGAAGGAATATTTAGATTTAATGTCAACTTGAATATAAAAATTATCTTAATTATATATATATATATATATATATATATAGTCTAAAATCATTTTTATTAGAAATTAAATATCTAAATGTAATTTGAGGGTTGTTTTTTAAAATAATGTTTTAATTCGTGAAATAAATTCGTTTGAATAAGTGTTTTAAAAGATAAATAAATCGTAATATAAAAGACAGAATTTTTTGGTTTTTATTTAACTTCTTCGTAAGCAGTGATAGTCTCTCTTTATGTATAAAAAGTAGTTCTACTCCCCCAGTTTTCTACCTATCAAACCGATTTATTATAAAAGAATGATATTTCAATCATCAACCATCATATTTTTATACCTGATTAAAAGATCATCTTTTGAATTTAGTTCTCAATGAAAGCCTTTCAAGGCAATCATAAGGAATCAACGTTAATAAATAAAAACCTTGATTCGTCTAAATTGAGAGATAATGTATTCAAATCTAAGGATAAAAGCATACCTAATACTTGTATTGATAAGTTATAGTAAAAGTAGGAAATCTAAATAATTTCCTATCTAATTTATAATCTTTCTAAAATAAGTTAGATAATCTTTCTGCAATAAGTACATCAAAATAAATGACCCCGATTTGGAGTCAAAAAAACCTCGTGTGGACGTGCACAAAACATGAAATGACAATGATGATGATCAAAAGACAGCAAACTGTAAGTCATTCAGTTTCAAACTACACCTTACAGATTTTTTTCTTTAAACGTGAATCACATGTTAAAAGTCAATATAATATATGATACACTTTGTTGGTTTGAATTCCACTGAATGAATATAACACGAACTCCAATAAACTGAAATGATAAATTTTTTATCGTTTTTTTTATGATAAATAAATTCTTTTATCGTTTTTAAATGCAGATTATGATAATCATTGTAAAATAACTCAAAATGTCGCTAATATCTAGACACAAAATAAGTCAAGCAACAGCTTTAAGCTCTAAAAAGATATCTATAAACTCTTGAAGAAAATTCTTCAAAATTGAATATTATTTTTTTCATTTATAAATGTAAATATTTATCCATTTATTTGATAGTTTTTCAAATATTACAATATTAGAATATCTCACTGTACCTTACTTTCATTTCTAATATCAAACTCAAAATTTATTCTTTCAATCTTATCTAGATAACAACTCAAAAGGTTTAAGTAGGAAATTTAATCAGTATCAACATGCTTCTCTTTCAATGTTTTAGTAAATCATCTTGATTATATGACATAAATCAATATGGCAAAAATACATTGGATAGCATTATCTTTAATTGAGTTAGATAACTAAGTACTAAAAATAAGCAAAACATAAACAAAAAAAACATAAAATGTGTCGAATATATAATTTAAATTTTTCCATAAAGTAACTTAAATTGAAGTTTCCATAAAATTTTATTCTCTCTCAGAGATTGTAACTCAGATTCTTCCTTCAGTAAAATTTCAATTTTAGTCTGACTGTAATGTCATCATAAACTCTGTTTTCCATTTTGAATCCATTGGAATATAAGTCTCTTTTGACTTACAATCCATGTAATTGCAGAGTGTCCTCTCCCCTCTAGTGTAAATAAACATGGCATTCCTTTACATTCAGAAGAGTAAGTTTGACATCAGTTGCTTTTGACAAATTTCGTTATTACATCCGGACTGTAGAGAAAATCAGAACTCTTAAATAAAATCTTCAGTTTAACTTCAAAGTTGGGATGATAAGATAGTTTATTATGAATTTATGTATGTAGGTATTATAAAATCATGTATAGAAATGCATTTCACTTTATTAAATTTATTTAAATAAAACATACAAACAAAATAGTACATTTATTTGGAATATGTCATAAATTACAAAGAAACATAAATGACACTATACATCAATCACTGAAAATATTCAATGCTATTTATCAGTTTTATCATTGCCAATATATATATATATATATATATATATATATATATATATATATATATATCACCACATAAATATAAATGTCAAAATCATTGCAGTGTGCAGTGTAACTTTTTATTTAACAATGATATTTATATAATATATCGTATTGCATTTTAATAGTTCTATACTTGCATTTCACTAGAGCTACACAAAATTCATCGTGTAAAGAAAAATGTTGATAATACTATGAAGAGATCAATAGAAAATATTTGAAAACAATGTTAGAAACCATCAGAAGAAATGTACTTCTGATCAAAATGTTTTCCCATTCGATTAGAGCTCAGACTCTTTTATTTTTGCATAGCATTGCAGAATGGGAAAACGAAATAATCATAATATTGTGTCCTGGATTGTCAACTTAAAATTTGGCTTCTAAGATTTAGAAAATTTATTTGATCGGGTAACTGAAAAATTCTTATAATTAAAATATTAAGTACATTATTTACTTTTGATGGAAAATGCCATGAATACCAAAATCTTCAAGAAGTTATCATTATAAAATAAATTCTTTAGATTATAAAAATGTAACATTGCTTTCAGAATGCTCTAGTTAACTAATTAAGATATTTGAATGCCAAACACTTATTAAAATATAATAATAACTATTAAAAATACAATAATAAATATTAACACAATAATAAATAATAAATATTTATAAAATAAAACAAATAATAATATTAAACACAATAATAAATAACAATAATAAATATTAACAAACAAACACAATAATAAATATTAAAAATTTATAAAATATTTATGAGCAAAATTCCATTTATTCGTAAAAATGTTAAAATTATCCTTATTTAACTATCATATAATACGTTTAGTCCGTTAAAATTTATTTTTTAATGTCAAAGAAATTGTTGGTTAAATTATTGTATAAGATGTGCATACAGGGAATCATAAATTCGTGAAAATAGCAATATACACAATAATAATAATTAAATAAATAATTTTGGAAATAAACTTTGATTTTTGGAAATGAAATCAGAAATTTTGAATTTTTCTTCCATTGGAAACAAAAGTAAATCAATAAATGACATATAAAGAGCACTCACATATCATCATAACCTCATCATTTATACAAGTAAACGAGGTTTAAAACTTTCAATTGGAAAAAGATACTTGATTCGATGTAAATAGCATGCTGTCACTACAAAATCGACTGTCAATGGTTTTATTTTTTTAAAATAATAGTGAATTTAAGATTATTAGGAAAGTTACACTCCGAAAAAGGAATTAAGGTGAATAAAAGATCTGTTTCATTAAATGAAATATTAAATTTAGTGGACGTTTTAATGAAAATGGAAAGATTGGTGAACCATAAACGAAGTGACAAACCCTGAATTTAACAGCGCAGACCCTGTTCCAATAATACAAATTTTATGGAAGATTTGCCCCAAGCATCAGCGGAGAAAAGACACGAGAAATTGAGAAAGAAACAGAAATTATTAAAATGAGCGTCAATCTGATACATTCTGAGAGACATCTTGAATATACATCCAACTAAGATATAACCACTTCATCAGCTGCTTCTGGAAGATTATAATAAATAAAAAAGCTTTAGTACAAATAAAACATGATCCACTTAGTTTCTGAGCATCAAATGAATGGGTAATCTACTTTTCATTGCATATTTACATCATTCCATTACGTTTAATTCGAATATAAGCAGCATCAAGCCTTTGCTGGTAAACGATCAAATCACTACGTTCTCTTCGTGCAATAATTTGCAGTAGTTTTGGTTTTTTTAAGAGCTTTGCTTTGAACTCAGTAGGAAAATCTCTTTCGTCTCTGCAGGATAAAATTTTAAATTTTCACGGAATAATGTTGTGCTACCTTTCAGTAAATATTACATTACTTATCATCACTTCTATGAAGAATGTTTTCTCCTCTCTCAGTGCTTCATGTTTCCTCGAAATATTCCTCCTTCAATCTTTAACTGAAGTACCAGTAATATCTTCGAGAAGATGCAACTGTTTCCGCTAGCACAAGCAATCTACCAGATCAACATCAGTATATATATATATATATATATATATATATATATATATTCTAATAACATGCAATATGTAGGACTTACATGAAAAATTTAAAAATTGCTTAGTGCGTGGATATCTTCTTTTTTAAATCCCATATTTTTATTTGAAATTTTAAAGTTACATTAGAATATTTGAGAAAATTTCTTTTTAATAAAACATGTATTTCACTTACTATTGTAAAATCGTTTCTCTTTTGGGATATTTGTATAGAAAAACTCACGTTCTACTTATATTGGTGACAAAATAAAATATTCACTTTGACAGTATAATATAATTAGAAATTTAAATTGTAAAATAAAATATAAGTGAACGAAATGTAGTGAATTCTCTAGAAATATGATTGAAATGTAAATAAAATAATATGATCAATTTATTCATTTATAAAAAGTAAACCATGCTATTATATAGATTAAAAGATTGTTTCATAAATGCATCGCGTTTAAATGCATTTTTTTCACTTTATAATTGCTTCTACATATGAAGATATCTTTTGATATCTCAAAGTAGATTTCTTTAATTTTACTGTTCATTTATTTACAAATAAAATAAAGAACTAAACGGACTGAAAAATAAATAAACAGTTATCACAGAAAATTTCCTCCTAATACTAGTAAAATAAAATGGCCAATTATGTTTGTAAAGGAAATATTTATCTTTTCTTTACGAAGATAAAAATATTTCCTTAGCGACAATATTTGATTTATTGTCGTCAAACTAAATAAAAATAATGTCAAAATATAACTGCAACTTTATTTGTTCTAATTAAAAGCGTTGTACCAAGAAATAAAAGATATTGTTTTCTTGTAAATTGTTTCGGAAGTAATGAGAAATTTGTTTATCGTGTAATTAGTTTTGATTCTATTCTCCGTAACTAAAGTGTATTGATTTTTAACTGATGAAATAATGCAATATTTTTCATTAAGCTCCTTAATAAATTGTCATTAAAAGCAATATTTTGTACTATTAGTGTGAAAAATTGTACAGTTATAAATTAAGAAATTATTCATATTATTTATTAAATGTTATTCAGATAGAAAATAATATGTGTTCTTAAAAAGTGGGTGATAAAAATTGATAAAAAAATAACTCATTTTCTTGAATTTGTTTTTGGTGGAAAAATTTACTATTTTTGCTCACTTGCTAAACTTGCTCCAGATTTTAATAAAGTTTACATTAAATGCTTACATAAGCTCTGATATATTTTCATATGCAAATTAAAATAAAATTATTTGATGCATTAAATATGCAGTAAATTTCAAAATACATATTCAAAATATTTTAAACAACTAATTTTAGAGAACTTACTTAATTTCTATTTTTAAATAATTTTGTTAACAATTTCAAAATACTAATTTACAAATTCAAATAAATACTTCGATTCTCGCTAAGATAGTTTTACATATTTCTTTGTAATTGCCATTTTAAAATGATGAATTTCAGTAATTTCCTCATAGGTGATTTATATAACGGTTAGTTTCAATTTAAATTTTAAAAATCAACAGATTATGCAGTTTAATAAGTTTAAATTTTTCTATTCATTAACCAAAATGTACTTTACTTTATCATTTTAAAAACGTTGTTATAAATTAAGCATTATAATCTTCAAAATTTAAATTTTTAACTTAAAATTTAAATTTTTAAGTAAACAATAAATATTAATCGTAATATAAGTTTTTAATTGAATATTGGTACATAGTAAAATTTGAATCATGTTTCAAAATGAGTCCCAAGTTATGTTATTCATATTTATTCCTTATATTGAATTGCATTTTATTTTTCCAAAGTATTTCACTTAAAATAGTCCTAAAATATGTTTCGCATAAACTAATTGGAATAAAGATTTCATTACAAACAGCTATCATAAAATTCTTGTTCATTATAGAAATAAAAGCAGACTGAAAATATAATTGTCACAATGATCAAAAGATTTTCAACGCTTTATCCATTGCGTTTGGAATTGCCTGGCTGCTGGCTTTTCAACGCTTTATCCATTGCGTTTGGAATTGCCTGGCTGTACTAATAAACAGTATAAGCAAAGAAGGAAATCTAGAACACTCATAAACACCAAATACGACATAATATGCATCCATAAAAGAATAATATACTATAATTGATTCTTGATTACGCTTAAGATTAATACATTAATCTAAAACATTAGAAAGCACTTCTAAGTTGGTGAGAGATACTGCATTAAGATATGTTGAAACTGATTCAAAATATTCCTCAAATTGCAAATCAAATGATGTCATGAAGTATACAAACTAACACTAGGACGCCATTGTAAGTCATTTGAATTTCAATCATACATTACCTTCTAAGAAAACTTTTTAACGAATAAGCTCTTATTCACGTCTTCATCAGTAACAAACCCAAAAAACTACCATACGTATCCTCCTACAGATGTAGATAAAAGAAAATAGAAGTGTAACATCTTTTGTTACCCTAGCAGCAGATGTAGGAATGAACCGTGTCCTTCCACACTGAAGAGCTGGGATTTACTATTTAGTCGTAGTGAGTTT
>JAPDSC010000658.1:7069-17618 GCA_026290005.1 Latrodectus geometricus
TAGGCTAAAATTTAACTTTACAACACCAATTATGAAAGAAAATTAATGAAATATGTTTATGATTACTCCATTTTTAAACTTAAATACAATCTAATTTATTAACTTATATGATATTTTAATATGACACACTATTTATCCAAAAAGGATACCTGAAACTAGTACCAGCAGTTACTATTCCATCGTACTTAACATAATTGAATACAGCTATTAAGATATTAAAACATATGCTAAACAAAAACCTATTAATCTTACTGCTACTAAGGCGGAAAGAAATAAACCGAACCATAAAACAATTCGCTCAGGCATGCGGAGAGGAGAGGTTAAAATATTACAATTCTTACAGTTCGTTTAGTGATGTGATTAGCGTTAAGCGCTTACCAAACTAAGATGAAGGGGAAAAAAATCCCCAAAAAAAGAACACAGGGAAATTTGAAGGTCAACTTATTATCTTGTCCCAACAGGAAAGTCTAAGACCAATACATTTGTCTTCACCGATTTAATATCGGTAACCATGGTAACTATTATATTACAGCAGATCTCCCTTCTAGTCGAAAACTTTTTCCTTTTTTGTTTCAGGAAGGCGTTTTGGAATGGTGCCCGTTCTTGTTTCGATCCCATGGTCAATGGCAGCAAGAAGTTAACGATGTCATGCAAGTTTTACTTTGCTAAATAAAAAATAAATGTAAAATTGTACCAAATGCTGAGCGAAAAATTCTTGCGAAATTGATAGCTTACAAATGTTTCATAATTGATCGACGTGTAAAACTGCATGTTTAAAATACAAATTTATGTGAGACTTTAAAATAATAAATATTTAAATGTGGATTTTTTGCTTTTGCAAATTTAAGAAAATAATGAGAGGAATTGTTTGAATAGATTACTTCAAAATATAAGAAACACAGTGCAAAAAATGACAAGAATCCATAAAAAATATTTTGAGTTCTTTAAAATAATATTTTTTATTTAAAATTAATACTCACTCATTTTACACTAGATCTATATATATTTAATTGTGAGTGTAATTTTAATTAATATATCTTGAAATTTCCTGTCTTCAGTAACAAAAGATATTTGTTTCTTCCTAGACATATGTACATTCTCTATTAAAAAATTACTATTCTATATACAGTTTGGAATGTTTTGAGGTTTGAAACCTGAAGAAATAACGTAAGCACTTTGCTGAGACATGGCTTAATAATATATTTATTACAATAAGATCAAAATTAAAAGAAAAAATTTATTTTTTCCTTATCATACAATATTTTGATTATTTAGACTTTTTCATTTTCATACAATTCATACAAATAAAAATTTGACCTTTTAGAAAAAGTTTAAATAATCAAAAGTAATATATTATGAGCATGTGAAAAATTTGTTCAATAAATGCTTTTGAATATATAACTCCATCATAGATACTTCTCTTCTTTCACTGTGTCATTTGAATATTAATGTGTTTCCAAACAAAAAGAAGCTTATTTAAAACATTCCTGTGCTGTTTATTCAGGTGACGCGATGATGCTTTTAGGGAGTAGTGCCAACTTAGAATAACAATATCGCTAAAATATACCCTAAAATTATATCAATCTTATTATTTTAGGAATGTTCAAAATCATGAGGTATTGACCGAATTCTCATTGATGTATACTCTTTGAATCTTTCTTAGCAGAACTCGGTTTGCTATTATGGATTTTAATTTGTGAGTGCTAATTTTATTTGTTTGAGTAACTTTGACTTATCTTAATTTGCGATAAAACTCTCATTTTATGGGTATTCTTTATCAATCTCAAAATATAGCTTTACTAACCATAAAATGTACTTGGGTTGAAGGAATAGATTTCAATCAGAACAACCAAGAGGCAAAACTTTGAGGCACACTAAGTTCAAATTTGAAATTTATTTACTATCAAATCACCAAGAAAAAGAAAACTCGAAAGGAATAAAATCCAAAGTACTCCTTAGTGAATAAGTTCATCAAAATTAGTAGAATTACCACATACTACATTTCTGTGTAAGATTGTGATCCATATTACAATAGTTATCAAGTTAAAAAAGATTTTAATTAATCAAGTTCTTCATTTATATAAAATATTTATATTTATTGATATACACTCAGGAACACTGAAAATAGCGCACCAAGAAGGAAGAAAGATAGAAACAGGAAACTTAGCATATAAGTACAATGTGAGATCCGATGTCAAATGATCCAACTTTGGTACCAATACACATAACCACACATTTGGCAGTGGCTCTGCAATCAGGAAGTGGACCCTATATAAACCGGTGCAAAGTGGAGGATTCAGAAACGTGACAATCTCATGCCAAGCTAGGAAGACTTTAGTAAGCGAAGAAGTCTAGGAAGACGTGTGAGAAGACACTTCGCACAGTTAAACCAGTTAAGAAGGGCCTCATCATCTACTTGAAAACCTCAGTTTGGTCGACCCATGTTGCTCCCTAGGTCGATTGTTTGAAGTGTGTCGTCAGAACATGTTGGGAGTAGGATACGAGATGGTACCCACGAGCAACGTACCGAGTTTGGTGCGATCAGGAAGAGAAGAGGCAAAAGGATCAAAGGATCGTGCAGCAAATGTTCGTGGATCTCGCAATGACTCGTTCCACGATACACGCAGATGCGGGGGTGCCAGTTGTTTGACAAACCATTTCCAAATCCCTTGTGGAAGCGAGTTTGTGATCCAAGCGCCTGTTTAGTGTATTGCCTTTAATACCGTAACATCGGCGACTCCGTCTACAATAGTGTAAAGCCCGTGCGACATAGACAGATTGGTAAAACGTGATGTTTTGTGATGGATCCCAGTTCGTTTTGGGGACAGATGATAACCACGTTTGAACCACGTCCTAATGAACGGTACACTTCCATCCACACTGTCGCGACTCTTTAAGACTCTTTTTGACTCATGAAGACCACAACAGGCGTAATGGTCTGGGGGAGCCATGCCTATGATAGTCGAACCTCTATAGTTGAGTTAAAGGGAACCTTAACGGATCAGCGTTATATTGATGACATTTATCAACACCACTTCGTACCTTCCTGGAGAAATTTTCCAGCAGATTTCATCCGCATACTCGAGTTGCTCAAAACTTTCTATGTCATGTTCAAATTCATCCATGGCAAGCCCACTCCCCGGGCTCTCTCGGATAGATCACATTTGGAACCAGCCGAAATGCTAGATAACGCTCTATAGATGATTTGGAATAGATGATTGGTCACCCTATAGATGATGTGGAAACAATTGTTCAAGATTTGTGGGTGCATTTGTCACAGAACAACATCAGATGTCTAATCTACTCGATGCCGAACCATGTGGCAGCATGTATTGCAACAGGAAGTGGTCCGACATGCCGTTGCGGTTTTGTCTTGTCTAATTGTAGAACTTTATTTGTTTAATAGTCTTAATATTGGTATTAAGTAAATTACATTTCAATTCCATGCTCCCAATTCAATTTTTTGTTTTCAATATTCCTGTCTGTACATTCAGCAAGCCTGTAAGATACGAGTTAACCAGTTAAAATAACGATTTCATACATATCTTTTGATATGGTAAAACAGAAGGTTTCAATTCAGTAATTCAAATATATTTGCCACTTGATCATTTTAATTTATGAAATAGCTCTCAATATTCTAATGATTTGTCACAATTTCTAATCTATCGTTGAACTCAGCCAAAACTGTGACGTCACCAGTGGTAGGAAAAGGAGCCAATTGAGAGGAATTCACACACGTAGTCAAATTCATTTGATTGAGAAGTGTATGAAACACAATTTAAATTAATTGGAATAGTTATAACAATATTTATAACTTATACAGAAACATTACACTAAAAATTCAGATGGATGACTTGAAAAGATCCTGTGTGAAATATTAACAAAATAAGCAAGGACAATTTTTATGAGATTGGAAAATGTGTAGTATCTAATTAACTCAACAATTAGGTTTCGCCAAGTTTTTAATCCAGACCCAAGCAGTGTTAAAGTAAATCATTAATGAATGTTTATCACACGATCAGCATCAAAAGGGTGATAAGTAAATATAATCTATTGACTTCTTACAATATCTGTATCTCATTTGAATTGCGAGTATTCCAGGCTTAAATGATTATATCTACATTTATAATACTTTCTTCATGCGAACAAACAGTATAATTATATTCATTAGGAAATATTCAATATTTACAAATGTGCACCGAAAATAGGCTAGAGGTAGAGCAATGTTCTACCTTTTGGACCGAAAGATTCCATATTTAAACTAACAAAAAGACAAAAAGATTAATGCAGAAAACTCTAAAGTTTCTAGAATAAATTTCAAATTTTTTAATATTTACATAACATTTACTGCATACTGATCAGCAAACTATTACTCGCAATGATGACGATTAAGCCAAAGTAGATATCGATTATTAGGAATTCTTTGCAGCGGAATCGATATGAGGGAATTCCAGGAGAGCTGTTAATAGGGGTGGTAATGAAATAGGTGGGACTCATTTTCACGGTCACGTTTTCTTTTTCCGTTTTTCGTGGAAGTATTTTCGGACATGTACGTGATACTGAGTAGTCTAGACGAGCTGTTTCTGGTATAGCCGCCTCAGTGAATAGTTAGTATTATGATAATGAAAGGGTATTTATTCGAATTAGTCAGCGAGTACTTGTATTAAAAGTAAACTTTTGATTTCATTAATTAATAATTCCCCTCATTTTATTTTGCAACCAATCTATTTTTTTAAACTTATCTATTTATTCATATTTCTTATTTATTTTGCAACTTATCTATTTTTTTATGTTTTCTCTTCTATTTAAACTTTATTTTTTAAAGGATTTTTAAATTAAATATTTTCTACAAATTTTTGCCTACCACTTAAATTTAAAAAAAAAAATTAAAAATTTGTGAAACACTCTTTATTATTATTATTAATGTTTTTATTTAAATTTAGAAAAATTGACTATTGTATTATTTTTAATTCTGTAAGTCGAGACGTGTGATTTACGTCTCGCGAAAGAAAATTTAAAAATACTTTATTCAACATTGTTTGACAGCGCATTTTGGATTTATATTCATATAATAATAAATCATGTAATATTATTTGAATTTTTTAACTATTAAAGAATAATTTCAGACTAGTAATCGTAAATGTAAATGTTCAAAATTAGGAATAATCTTATTACCTATTAAATACCTGAATAAAATATTAAATTTTTAGCATAAAAAGTGATATATATATATATATATATATATATATATATATATATATATATATAAATGAAATTGATTAGAGCATATTGGCGCTCTTCATTAAAAACTCATTCAATAGCTCCAATATGTATATACTTATTTCCGGTTGTGATAATAACAGAAAAAACGGGCTTAGTGCAACGAAAAACAATTGCATTCGTACCACTTTGAGTTTACCAACTAAAATTAATAAAAAAGATAAAAAAAAAAAATTCATACATGAGAAAATATAAAAGTAAATAAAAATTAAATACGTGTAGTTTACCGTTAAAAAATTGCTAAGAATATAGTTTATATGCGTTAAAATTATATATTTAAATGCTTTAGAAAAGATATATTTTGAAGAGTTATTTGCATCATTTGAATTAATACAAATAATTATATAATTCTTGAAATTGCTTACTATAAGCTAACTCAACTAAATAATCAAGAGACTTTCTGCCAGAGTTGCCATTTCTAAATCTTACTCTACAAAAGATAAATTAAAAATAAAAATATTTTTTTTTCTTAAATTGCAATCCATTAGCTTTGCAGTCTTGGGTCTCCGCGTATCAAATGTAGGTATGTTAATTTAATAATAGTTAGGAGCAAATTGGCTTGGAAATTGTTTATCAATTAAATAAAAATATTAGAGAAATTTAGAGAAATGACCAATTTCTTACAATGTTTCAAGTGAAAATCCTATTGAGGAATTGATTTCGTTTGATCTTCCTTAATATAGATTAACTCGTTGAATCTACCACAGAAGCTATTAATGAACAAAGCCTTATATTCCTCTTCAAGTGTGGTATAGAGGCAAATGTATCAATTCTGGGCATTAGTGATATAAAATTATGAGGCGATGAAAATTTGTTTCATTCAATATGGTGTCAAACTGGCTCCAGCATTAGCATAAAACTCTCACTAATTTTACTCTTAAATTTTCAAGAAATTTTCTGTCGTAAAAAAGTTAATGTTGAGATCACGAATATTATTGAAACTGATGCTTGCTTTAAACATACTGATAAAAAATTGATATTTATATTGATAAGATCAGCCTACTCATCAATAATTTGATAAATGTGATTGTTTTGTCAAAATTATTTTTATCAATATTTTTTTGATACCTTTGATTCAGATTTTTACTAAAGACTCGTAAAAGCTAAAGAAATATTGTAATTATGTGTTAGTTATTAAGAAAAAAGTTTTGTTATCTACATGTAGTAGACACCTAAATATATTCTTGTTATTTAAATTCATTTCTGTATAGTTATTATCGCCAAAGAATACTCAAATTTAATTCTCAATTAATAGTACTATAGTACGTCTGGTGGATATTTTTAATCTATAACAAAACTATACTTTAATGTGTAATTTTTATTATAAAGGAAAACAGTAGTAGCTATGCTAGTCGTTAGTTATTTTTTAAATTGTTTTCAAGTTATATTAGTCTAAAGAACTTTCAAACTTAAAAGTTTCATTGTGATTTCACATGTAAAAAATAACGTAAATAATATACTTTTAATGCACTAACATAAATAAAAATTCAACGATTAAGATATTTATGCATTAAAACCATCTCTATTTATCAACTTATAAATAGTTTTAATTTCAATTTTTTACAAATATCTGATTAATCAAAAAAATTTAATCACAAAATTGAATGAATCATATTATTACATATCTTATAGCGTCAATAATAATTAATATCCTTTAATATGATTATTTGAATAATCATTTATTTGATAATTATAGAAATCATTTAATATTACTGGGCTGTTAATATTGAAAAGAATTAAATGAAAAATATTTTCTTAAATGTGTGTACATGCACACATATCTTTATTTGTATATTTTTAGAAGTAATCATTAATGGGGATTCACATTTTTACAGGGACTGCAACAGGTATTTTAAAGCGTAATAACATGAAAGACATTCATATAGTTATTATATTGGCCACAATGAAATACCGTTTTTAGTTATTTATAGAACTTTCATACATTATTGATAAAATCATTACTAATATATATTTTTTTATGAAAACAGATAATGATAGTTTAAGAGAAATAGTTAAGTTCTACTTGACAATATTTTAATGAAAAAAAATACTAGAAAGGTAAAATGGCTTTACTTAATAATTCCTGAAATTGCAACTAATTACATAATACAGAAAAAAATAAACTTGTCACATGATCTTGATTTTCTTCGAATTTCTTTACTATTCCTCAAATATCAAATCTAATCGATATTGGGGAAATTATGTGTATATTTGGTGTTATTTTTAAAATAATATAGTAAAAAGGATAGAAAAATAAATTTATAATTGAAATTGCTACATGTATCAAACTTCTGGGTTCACTGTGGAAATGGAAAATAACAAAATAGTATTTATTGGACAAATATATTATACTGGAGATAAGAGATTATACATTTTCAAGAAATTCCGAAATATAGAGTTTGAGATGTCTGTACCTACACAAAACTTCTGGAAACAACTACTTCTGGCACAATAATAGCACTTGTACACTAAGCATTAAAACAAACAGAAATTGATGACATAAAACTTCAACATGATGTTACCGATTGTAATTATTGGCATGTGGTAAAAAACCAACTGCTTTTCAATCAATGATTAGATGTTTTCTATTGGTGAAAGATCCAAAAGACAAGTTGGCAGGGCAGTATTCGAACATTTTCCACTTCAACGAAAGTCCACAGAATACCGTCAATATGCGATCACGAAATTTCCTGCTGAAATAAAACGTTTTGCTAGAATCGAATGAATGGTACAGGCTTTAACATAATAGAAATATAATGATCATTATGTGTGTTCGGAATGCCTTAACACAAACAAAAAGTAATTAAAAGACATGTATCATATGGCACTACAAATCATCACTCCAGATGGTGTCGAATGTATCATGGTAAAATGCATTCTACAATTCATCTGAAAACGTGATGTTAAACCATTTATGAATCCATGTTCGTTGTTGATCATACCATGGTAAATGCTTCTCTTTGTGATGTAGCATTAAGGGGATCGTTGCTTAAGGTACCCTGGATATGCAAATAGCCAAAATTACATGGCTATTATGCTGCTACAAGCGACGCCATACTGTTCATATAGTTCTCTTTGTGATGTAGCATTAAGGGGATCGTTGCTTAAGATACACTGGATATGCAAATAGCCAAAATTACAGTTTATGCTTCTATAAACGACGCCAAACTGTTCATATAGTTCTCTTTCGGCCGTATTCACCAACCAAAGTTAAACGAAGTTTCAGGGTAAAGGGCGAGTTAAGTCATGAAACCTTATTCACCACGACAAAAACAGCGATTAACTCGCCTATATGTATCCCTAGAATAATTCTACGATTTCGGAGTGTTAGCGCCGAGTCAGCAAAGAATGGCGGACTTAAGCTATATGTTTGTTGACATTGATGTGCAAGATTGCTAGCCAATCAGAAGCTGTCTTACATGTCGTGTGTTCGGTTAACTCAAAAGTTGTTTTACACGGGAATTTCCCCGCTTCGTGAATAAGAATCGGCGATTCATGCTAGAGTTGAGTTATATCCAAGATAGGTTACACTCAAGTTAACCCGTGTTTGGTGAATACGGCCGTTTGTGATTTAGCATTAAGGGGATCGCTGCTTAAGATACACTGGATATGCAAATAGCTAAAATTACAGTTTATGCTTCTACAAACGATGCCAAACTGTTCATATAGACGATTGTAATCTTCCAAACTATCTATTTCTTGATTCATAGTTCGTGATTTGTCAGTATGATACATTAAAGCCAAGAGAATGATAAGTCTGTGTTCTCTGTTTTTACACAATTTGCTAAATTGCTTTTACACAATTTATAAAAATTGCTTTTACACAATTTATAAAAATTGCTTTTACACAATTTACAAAAATTGCCTTTGCCACAATTCCTTGTTAGTGAAAACAAATAGTTGAAAGCCAGCACCTTCTTTCGAATAACCACCTTGAACCTATAGATTTTGTATTTTTGAGATATTCATGTGGTCTTTTATAAACGCTAGTTATGTAAAACGATAAATTGGCACATTGGTATGCTATAATTTGGAATCTATCAAGACCAAAACTGTCATGGTAAAAAAAAAAATTCTCCTTATTACATAAAACATCATCATGACTTTTTAATAGGAAATAATGTTCAAATGCAAATTGTGTATGGGATATTTGATTTACAAATTCTTCATTTAACAATATTGTATGTGTGACTATTGCTGTTTGCTTTACATTAATGCTCCGACAAGGCAATCATTTGCATATAATCAATCGTAGCCAATCATTTCCTGAGTGCAACATATCAATTTCTTGCTGTAACAACTTAAGTAAAATGCAGTATATTTGTTTTCTTGATTCGGAAACAATTCTAAAATTTTATTGTAGGGTGTTCTATTTCAAGTATCATGTAACCTGTTTCCAATTTCAAAAGTTTTATTAAAAAGTTTTATCAAATTTTCCTTGATTAACTTTTGAATATAATGAATAAGTTAAATGTTAGAGGAGACAAAATTAAACAATATAATCATATTTTGTTCCTACTATTTCTTTTATTTCCAAACGTTGGTCCAAATCTTAAAGATATACTATGTTTAAGAAGTATGTTTTTCAATATTTAAAAGTATCTCAAGTATATTACTCTCTGTAATAATGCTGTTAAAATCATTATCATTAAATTTTAAAAGGTAATTACTTGATCTGAAATTTTATACAACCTTAAGAAAAATGCGTGTTAATTATTATTTAAATATTAATTTGTAAGATTTTTTAAAATGAGAAAAAATTACCATTTAATATTTTTACGGTCTAAATCCTCTCCAAATGTCAGAAAGTCTCTAAACCAGGTGTCAAATGAAATGTCTAATTCGTCAGTTGACTTTGGTTGAGAATTAGAAAATAGCTTCGCTTAATGGTCTTTGACAGTAGAAATATAGGCAGTCATAAAAAACGCATTAAAACAAAAAGCAGTAAACCAGAGAGAAAATAAATCTCACATTAAAATGACTTTAATGATCTAATCTTCTGTTGTTGATAAAATTTATTGAAAATGCTATATGTCAAGCAATGAATTGTGAATACAAACAGTATTTCCATTTACTCAAAATATTTGTATTTATTTATTTAAAAGTTATTGGAATAAAAAAAAATAAGAATAATGGAAAAGTTAATGAACATAACAATCTTTTTTTAAAATATGTTAAAGGTATTGTTTAAATAATTTCGTTACTAAAGTAATAAAAGCAAGTTTTGAGTTTTCATTATTACTTACATTAGAAAAGTGCTAGCTGTTTT
>JAPDSC010000664.1:0-10443 GCA_026290005.1 Latrodectus geometricus
AACACTGAAAAGAGTATTATAGCTTTGCGCCCGTGAAAGGGTTAAAATTAGAAAATATTTTTTAAATTAAGGTTTTTAGGCAATAAATTTCAATTATTTAGTTTTAAATTTTTTATTTTAGATATTGAACAACCAGACTTTTTGCAGTTTTATTCATTTTGTTATCTTTTGAAATGTTTGAAAATTTTGGGAAGTGTAACACTTAGGGTCTAAAAAGCAAAAAATTGGTAATGTTAATTGCTTTTAAAGACTAGCAATCAGATTCATTACAAGCTACTTACAGGCCCCATTCTGTGTGTAAAGCAATTGCAGTAACAGCAGCAGGAGGAGTCAGTTGCTCAACAGCAACAGGCACAAAGCCAGGCTCAAATTTAAAGCTTCCTGGTTTCAAAGAGAGTTGGTCATGGCCTTTCCACACAAAGTTGTCTCGATCACTTACAATGTTCACTGAATAGGTCTAATAAAAATAAGAAAATTTTCATTAGAAATAATTGATTAATCTCTGACATTTTTACATAATATATTCATTCATGAATAAGATTTAAAATACATCGTATAAAAAAATGTAAATACTTAAAGATTTAATGCAATATCAATTTTATCCAGTAAGAAAAACTTGCTTTTATAATCATTGTTTACTAAATAGAATGTTTAAATATTAAGTTTAAGAAATTTTAACACTACTTATTCCTCTAAACATATCAGCAAAGTTTTATAAATACACTTAAAATATGGAACTTTAATCAACATTCTAGCAAAAATTCCCAGAAAGATCCACTAACAGAAAATCCATCAAAAAGCTATGCATGTTCACAATCAAGTTTATTAATTGGTTATAAATTAGCCATTTTGTAAACACTGTGGTAATGAAACTTTGAATTTTAATTTTTTATAACAAAACATTATGATTAAAAACTAACAAATATTTTAAGTGATAGAAAAATAAAGCCACAGAAAGGATATGAAAAGTTTAAGTATTCATTACTTTAAAAACTTGAAACTCATTCTAATATTTCTCAATGACATATTATCAAAACAAATTACAAAGGATTTTGATAAATTTGAGCAAATACAAAAGCTCAATTTCAATTAGAAAAGAAAAACTAAAATGCATAAAAAGTGTATTTTAGTTTCTTTTATAATTGAGAAAATTAGAAATAGATCTTTGTGCAATGAAATCAAACACTTATCAATGAAAAAATAAAAACTCTATAGAGTTAGAATAAACTTTCATTTTGACTATTAATTTTTACCTCAAGTTCACTTTCCACTTCCTCTTCTTTTAATTCAAAGAAAACAATCTGGCCAGCTGTTCCAGCAACAACAAGAGTTTTGCTGTGAATGCACAACAAAATCTTTTTAACAGCTAATCTAGGATCATCACTGTATGGATCAAAACTTCCAACCTATAAGAAATATTTAATCAGTTAAAAAAAATTAGCAAAGCTATCAGATTTTAAATACATGCTCCTAATGTATTAAAAATTATTTTTAGATATTTTTAAACCATTGATATTAATGCTAAAAATAATCATTACTAAACAATTATTGTGTATAATATTTAGCATCCAAATATTACTAAAGTGTTACTTGTTATTAAAAGCATTAATTTATATCAATGGATAACACAAGAATTAAAGTTAAAACATAAATGATTAACTTGAAAATATACATTAATTTTTAACACAAAATTTCAGTCATGGTAAAAGAATGATACAGTATTTAAGAAATAGCCTAATAAGTGAATTGAAACCTAAAAATACATAATTCATAAATCAATAAGTATTCATTATTAAATACTAATTTGAAAAATTAAAACTAATTTGCTAGAATTAAGTGAAAAAAAAATATTATCCTACTTTTCGAAACGGAGGCCACTCTTCCTCTTCAACAGGTGGTTCGCCTTCTTCGCTTACAAAGAGATTGGAAGTATGAATAGTGTATAGGTGAGTTAAAGCAACACCAGATGCATCCCAGAATCTAACAGAACCATCTTCATGTCCAGTCAGCAGCAGATTATGGGAAGTTGATGTTTCCAATAGGTTTTCTCCACCCATAATTGGCCATTCCTTGAATAGAATAATTATACTACTGAAGTACTGGCATAAAATTTGCATTTCATATCTTTCATAAATACAATGAGCCTTTTCAAACTCAACTTTAGTTTGCTCATATTTTAAAAATGAACTTTCAGCTTATTTGTTTTTATATTAATAGTAAATATAGCTATTTTTACTATTCTGTATTATCAGTAATTGTTAGAATTATGTCTAATTTTCAAAACTAGTAATAGAAATATTAAAAAGAAAGTATATGTTTATAAAAGTAGTAGTTTTTAAGCAAAATATTAAGTAAACTTTTTTTACAAAAAAGCAGTTTAATGGGAATTTAGAAAAATCAAAGATTGTATAGACTATTTCTTATGTACCGATTATTAGAAGAAATTCTTTTAATTTACTATTTACAGTATGCATGACAATGAGAGAATATATTAATATTACAACAGCAATTTATTTAAATTTGAAATTTGAGAAAAGTAGTCTAAAATAGTTTCCTTGCATACATTTCTTTTTCTTTACATTCATTTAGTTTGCCAGTCAAATATTTTACAAGATATTTTTTAGGAAGAAGCAAAGCATTTACAAGATTTTTTGTTTTATTAAAATAAGCAGGTTAAGTAATGTTTAAGGGAATCTTGAAGTTATTTGCATTCACATTATCTTTGATTTTTTAAAAAAAATCACAGTAAGTCAAAATAAACTGCTCCCATTACAATCAGGAGAGAAACTTTAAAAATAAATTCTTTCCGGTGGAGAAAGCTTTTTTAGAAAAGCACTTTTCTAACAGTGACCAAGGCAATATTCACTGCCTTACACTGGCTGTGTCAATTACTCCAACCCCAAAAAATTCTTGACCAGAAAGCCAAGATATCTATATTGCTTTTTTTCTTGCAAAAAATATATAAAACTGCCAAATCATTGGACAAGAATAGTTTTTACAAAATTAAATCATAGTTGTCACATTTGACCACTGTTAATATAACAAAGTTTTATACAGAAATTTAAAAATACTGGTATACCTAACAATAGAGCATGCTTTTATATAAGAAATTAAAACTTTTTAATTAAAATAAATAATTTTTAACAAATTTCAATGTCACTTTTGCTCTAAGTGATTATAGATAAATAAAAATAATGATACATAAGACTTTATAAATTATAAATTCAAAATTTAACATTCTTATAACAATTATTGCATTGTAATCTAAAAATGAGTCAATTTTAGAATTATTTTATTTTTAACTTACATTCACTTTAACAATTATTCCACAGGATACATTTCCATTTGGAAATATAGTTTTAAAGACAACAGTTTAAGATTTTTTTTTTTTTTTTTACATACACAAGCTCTTCATATAACTTACATGTTATTTAAAATTTATCAGCAAAAGTTTATAATTAAAAAGAATTCTCATATTTCTTTTGTATAAATAGTTTAGAGTTTTACATACCTTCTCTGTGTACTTGCTAGCAACCATTTTATTGCCAGCAGTAATGATACTGTTCCCAAGATCTTGAGGCACATCACTGCAATGCTGAGTGCATGTGATGGAAGACATGTGCAAGCTAGAGAGATGGGGCAATCTGAAGGGTAACCACTCTTCACTCTCAAGATCAATCAACACAATTTCCTCTTCTGCCAGGACAACCAGGGTGTGGGGATTATCATATTCTAAAGTTTAAAAGATAGAAACTATTAGATAAAAGAAAAAAATTTAATTCCCAAACTTTCCTAGTAAAGTTTATTTTAGCTGTTTTTCAAATATCTAATATTGAAAAAAAAAAAACTCAGGTAAATGATAAGAGTAATTTTCTGTTAAATTATCAATTCAAATATTGATTATTAAGTAATGTATATTTTGGTTCGACAAACAAAATATGCTAATTTCTAATCTCCTCATTGCATGGAGAATTATATATTTAACATTATATTGCAGAGAATATAAATCTATGCAAAGAATTATACACAATTTAAAACAGTACAGTATTCAAGCTCAAATTAATCATATGCATTTCATTCTACTTAACCCTATTTTAACCCTTTAAAATGAAAAAAAGTTTAAATGAAATGTTATTAAAATTTAACTCAACATAAGCACATTAGTGGCCAATTTATTTTACAAGTATTTTTCATAAACTGCAATTTTATCTTAGTAATATTAATGATAGTGTTTTGGACTATGAAAATAAACTAAGATTATGATAAAAGGGTTTCAACTAGATTTAAAAAAGCTATTATTCCAATATAAAATTAGTTCAATATTGAATTTTTGATCTTTTAAGCAAATACATAAATTAGAATTATAAATTTTAACAATTCCTACAGTCAGATTAAGTTTTAAATTTTCAGAAATTTAAATTACAAAAGAATATTTAAACTATACCAGAATCTTCATCTCCATGGCAAATGGTGAAAAAGTCTACAACTTTGGAAGTAAAATCAAACACTTGATGCTTTTCTCCACACATCACAGTAACAGTATATTTATCATTATAACTAGCTCGAGGCATCCCACCAGAAAATATAGTGAAGTCGTCACTGTAATTGATCAGAGCAGTGAAACATAAAATTTGGTTAAATACAATAAATGATTAACCCTTCTTTGCATGATTTTTTCTTTATTGGTGATATAAATCAAGTTGATACAATTCATGTTCAAATAATATGATATAATTCATGTTCATTTTTGACAGCTATGTTTCTTTTTATGCAATGCAAAAGGTATCCAAACACGATCAACTTAAAGTGAACTTGTTCTTTTATATAATTTCTGGGCATTATAGGTTATGATTGAAATTTCCACCATTATGCAAAGAAGGGTTAAGATAACACAAAAAATACTCTATCAAAATATTTAAATTAAAATTCTTCACAGATATTTCAAAATCAAGGTTTACTTTTTATTGCAAATCTAAGTTTTTAAACTTTGAATGTGAAAAGCTTATTGATTTATAAGCCTTAATAATCTCATTTAACTATTAAACAAAATTAGAAAACTTTCATACATTTCAGAAAACAAAGATTTTATAAAATATTGACCTTTTACAATTTAATTTATCAATTATAATTATTTTTACATACATATTTAGATTATTCAACATAATATTTAATTTGATCTACATAGGATAAGCATCATAGTTGCTTAAACTTATTAATAAGCAAAGTTTAACAATTAGATTAACATTTGAAAACCAAGAACCTATGCATTAAATGTCCCAACACAGAAATTATTAAATCAAAATTGAAATCAAACAGAATAAAAAATTGAAAACCTTGCTTTGAAAGAAATGTTTAAATTAAAACTTTAGGTTGAATCAAATGTGAAACACTAATATAATTGAATTGAACTTTTAAATATTGAACTTGGCCTATTTAAATTTGAGATCAGATTTTTGATTTGAGATCTAGCATTTATAAATACTAGATGATTTTTTTTTTTTTAAACTAATTTATAAACTTTTGAAGTAACAATAAATATAAATTTTGAAAACTATTTAGAAATACTTATTCAAGAAATATACTAAAGAAAAAGCATTACATTACAAATTGCTATGACAGATAAAAAACCTTGAATCAATGATTGCAGAACAAAACACATACCCGCCTTTTACAGCTCGCCATAGAATTTTTGTAATAGCTTTACAAGGGAAAGGACCTGAATGAAAAAAGTTAAGATTAATAAAGAGGTAAACTCAATAGTAAATACCATGATTATATTTTGTATACTTTGTATTACAAAGAGAATTACCATATGGAGTGGCAGGGGATTCCTCAGGTTTTGAAGAATCAGTAGAACTCCACACAACATAAGTACCATCATTGTGAGAGCTGATAAATTTAGTACCACTTCTATGCCATGAAAGGGACTCTAGTTGCTAAATTTAAAAAAAGAAAAGCCATTTAAATAATGAACATAAACAAGTCATACATTGATAAAATACTTTTTTTATAACATTTTTATCAATAATAGTATTTGTAAATTTTGTATTTCCCTGTAATAACAAAAATCAGTTTCATTTCTTCCTTAAATTTGCTTAAAATAAGTAATTTTTAAAACATAAAAAACAAACTTCATGTTCATAAAAAACTTATATTTTAAATTGAGAGATATTAAGAAAAACAAATCTGCTTAAAAACTTTTTAAGAAACTAATCAATTTATAAAAAAAAGCTTCACAATGATAAAAACTTTCCATTGTTATACAATTAAGAAAAAAAAGGCTTTTGAAAAATAACCAAGATTTGTCAATAATCAAGACTGATATCAAATTATAGATGTTAAAACAAGTACCAGAGGAAATTAAAGCATCAACTAAGTAGAAAGATCTTTGATTTCTGTCACAACATGGGTTCCATTAATGAAGATAAAAAAATAAATAAAATTGAAAAAAATTATTAATGATCAATTCATTCAGAAGGAAACAAATTACTTTCCTTGGTATTTTCAATCTATTGCATGTTTCCCAGCATTATTCAATTCATTCATTCATTTTCTTTTATACTACATAAATTTATCTAGTTCAAAATAGAAGAGTTTTTTTTTTTTTTTTTCTTTTTTGAAAAAAAATAATAACATTTAAGCTTAATTCATACAATATAAAACTTCAAAATATACTTATTTTAGAAAAAATATACTCATATTTTGTTGTGTGATTAAAGAAATGTCATTTAAAAGGAAATACAATGCAGAGAAAAATATTAATTTTCTAGTCTTAATTTGCCCAAGTATAAAAAGTTACAATATTATGGGCTATGTATATGAACAGTACATATAAAAGCTGTTTAACAAGGTAAAGCACGCATCTACACAAGCATACAGTTTCACAGGATATAAGTTTTCACATGATATATTATTTTCATAACTAATTTAAAAAATATTGCTGTTTTTTTGAAAATTTAAGTATTTTTTTAATTTAGTTGTATTACACATTTACATTTTGTTTTGAAACACATTTTAATACCAATGAAAACAATCACATGAAATATAAGATAAAATGTTTTGTAATATAATTTTATAATTGTTAAGATTTTATTTACGAAAACAAACAAGTAAAATAAGTATTTAAAAAGTTAATGCATTCAGGAAGCAATATTCAAAGTATTGCTTGTTGAATATATTCAAGGAAGCAATATGTTCAAAATCTGACAAAGCTTTGAATATCCATAATGTAAATACTTTGAAAAACACAGTAAGCAACTAGAGAAATAACTAGTAAAGTTTATAATTTTTAACATAATAGAAAAGAATTTAATTAAATGAAAATATACAATGAGAATTCAACGACACTAAATTTGATTGGTTATGGTGTCTTAAATAGTCCAACATATCAGTTTTCGGTCAAAAGCTGATAAAAATTTTAAATATTGTATTTTAAGACATCCATACACAAACTTAGTTCCAAAATGGAATTTTCACAATTAGAAATTCATATATGCAAATTTAAAGTTTCTTTAAAGTCACAAGCAAGACCTTGTACTTTGAAACTCTTGCATAAAAAAAATGGAAGCCTAAATTCCAAAATTAGAAAAACTCATTTTTAAAAAATAAAATATTTCAATGAATTTCAGAAAAAAATATAAATAAAAAAATACAACTGTTTAACAACCTCACCTTAATAAGTAGATGCGACTTAAAATTCAGTATTCTAAAAACTTCAGGAGCATAAAAATATTTTGCGAAACTAACCTGGCTCCCAACATAAGTATTTTCAGAGTTTAAGGTCTTATTGTCCCAAAGTACCATTAAACCTCTATTGTAACCAATGATAATCTTGTCTGGATTCAAAGGATGTTCAGCAATTGCTTCAACTGAACCAGGGTTCAACTTGTAATCGTCAGGGACACTGAAAGAAAAATATATGGTTCAATGTTTTCATATAATAACAGTCTTTATAATTTTAATAGAAAAGTTTGAATTGAGCTTTTCAATATTTTTTTGGATAGTTAAAGCTTATACACTCCCTAAAGAAAGTAAAGGGGAAAATAACCACCAGATTCAAATTACAAAAAGATTGGTTTAATTATTTTGGTATTTGATTTGTACAATGAGCACTATTTAACTAAATTATACAGATTGAAATTCCAAACTACTATATTAGGGTAGAATGAATAATAGGTAACTAAACATTTTTATAAACCTTGCTATTGTAAAATTATGCCTCAAAGATTATCCACATTGTGATAAGCCTGTCAAGAATGATTTAATAGCAGATAAACCATTATAAGCATGTGTTAATGCATATAATATTAATTCAGATGTTTCCAAAATATTGAAAATGCATTAATGAGCATATTTAGCTTGAATCATATGAAAAAAGTTCAGAGTTAACTTCAAAAATAAATTTAATACTCACAATGTTTTTATACTTTTACAATTAATGAGAAATGAATACTTTGGAAAAATAAAACTAAGTGGTTAAAATCAAGTCACTTAAAGATAATACAGAGATAACTGTTTTAACACTAAACATACCAGGGATTTTTTTTTTTTTTATTCAGTAAAATTAATGGGAAAATGGGTCGAATGACCCCTTTCGGTAGTTTCAGTATTAAAAAGATTTTTCCTGGAATTTAGCCATAAATACACTGAGAAAGGTGAAACCATGAATAATCTTTATGCTCACATTTAAAATGAAATTTCTTAAATTATGATCAAATATGCAAACACATCTAAAATGTGGATCAGTGATTAAGAATGCTTTTGAAATAAAAATTAATCAAGAAAAATATTTAAATTCCAATTCATAAAATATGGTTTAATAGATTCTACAAGTATTGATAAAAGTAGTTCAAACACTTTAGAATCTTATTGCAATTAAGTTTCTATCTGCATATTTATAAATTGAAGAGACCAAACGTAACCTTAACTTTTATAATTTGGAAACATGGTTAAGTAATAAAGATGACACTGAAATTGCAACTTTCCAGCCAGCAAAGGGACAAAGCCTTATGAATATTTAACAGGTGAAGTCTTGTCTTTAATTCAATCAAGTTTGGTACAGAAATTAGCCATTGTTTAACCTATGTCTACTGCTATGTCCCAAGTAATAATTCCCAATATTGTATTACAAAAGTGACAATTTTGATGTTCATACAGAAATAACGTTGAGCAGTCCATGAGTTATAACATAAGTAATGGAATCTGAATTTCCCAACTTAAAGCAGAAACACAGAAAGCTTAATTTAGGAAAAAAAATTAAGGACTAGTACACAAGCTATCTAAAAATATATACACAATGTCTATTAAATTATTAAACTTGCATCAGTAATACAACTAATAAAGAATTCAAGAGCATGATTAAACTAAAGCATAACATAATGAGATAAAATACATAAAGAAATTAAGACATGCTAATACACAAATCTTACTTCTGGATAACAATATCTTGATAGATAATGTGATCAGTCATTTCAAATGATTTGACATCTAGTAAATAAATGTTACCACCATCAGTACCAATTAATAAATATTCACCGCTTGTTGGAAGACAGCAAGTTGTTATCTTCTTTAAACTGCAAAAATAAAAATATGGTTTACAAAAATTTTTCCTTCAACAATAGCTTGTAAAAAAAGTTTTTAACTGGAACTTGCAATATTTTTAAAGAGTTTGGTTGAAGATGGTAAAGAGCTATTCATGAAACATTTGAAAATAATAAAACTTATTAACTGTAAATCTAAATATGATGCACAAAGTTATAAAATAATCATTTGTATTTTTATAAGACAAAACTGAATATTAAACTTGTTAAGTAAATTTGGCTGTACAAATAAACACAGGACAGACTATCTAAACAATTGTAGCAAATTATGAAATAGTCATTCAAACCAAGATGAATGACTTCAGAATCAAATTCAAGCTATGTAACAAAATAAAATATATTGAAGGTAAAGAACTTTATTCAGAATTTCAGTATCTACTTACCGCCCTTGAAGGGAGCAAGATTTTATCTCTTCCAAAACCCATTTGCCGTCTTTCTCATTTAATTCAAAAAGATGAAGAGAACTATTTTCACACTGACTAATCAAACGACCCTATTAAAGTATCACATTTATTTTAAAAATTAATTTATGAAAACTTAAATGGATAATAACTTAAGATTTTAAGATATGGAAAATACTCCAAAGAAAAACAATTCACACAACTTATTAACATTAATTTGAAACATGAGAAGTCTAAAGCCATAGCTCTTACTATAGAGCTTCATATAAACTATGTATCATGAACTTGCTTACAACAGCAAGCTGAATTAATCTGAGAAAACACGTGTAAAAGTTAGGACCAATTAGTTATTAGAAATATAAAATTCTGCTGTCTCAAACTATGTTGAAATTAAAGAGTTTATATCTTAAGATAGCAAATGTAACACTTCTACACAAAAAAAA
>JAPDSC010000666.1:0-28106 GCA_026290005.1 Latrodectus geometricus
TTTGAACCATAAGATTAATGCCTTGTCCAGCTCATCGTTATTTGCTAATCGGGCTCGTTTTCTATTTAGTCCTTCAGTTTGATCCACGTTTTCCACAAATTTTCTTAATTTAGGTTCTTCTTTTAGCCATCCTCTTACAGTAGAAGCTCCAACTCCTAGCTCTTTAGCAACCGAAATTTGTGTTGCGCTTTTTTTAATTTTTTCAATTGCGTCTAATTTTATTTTTACCGAGAGGCTGATTCGTTTAGCAGATATGATAACACACAAGAATAATCAGAACTAACAAATGAACTCAATGCCCAGATTCCTACCACGGAGGTGATAGCCTCAACAACAGGAAATTCCAGCATACATTAAACAACGAGATCCGATTTATCCACCTGCTTTCTTTTAACCCTCATTCACTCCCTCCCCCATCCGTATCTCATATTGTTACAATTCAGTTCTTTATTTTCCCTCTTCCGGATTGATTCGGGAAGGTGCGGTGAAATTTTCGCAGTGGAATTTGAGAAGCAAAAGTGTAAAAACAGAAACAAAAATTTGGGAGACATAGAAAATGCGCGATATATCCAAATGCGCGATACATCGAAGCGCGATATAACAAGGGGCTACTGTACAACATTTCATGTATGCGAAGGAGTATTCTAGAACCTCTTTTAATTTTACTTGTAGTCATACCTTTGCTATTCTGCCAGATCAAGTTTGACAAGTCACGTAGCTTGTCTCCCTATAACATATCGCAAAAGACAGTATCGTTTGATAAGAAAAATGACGCCATGTATGGAAACGTTCTCGGTACAATCTTGCTGCTTATCATACCTTATGTCCACATTCACCATACAGTAAAAACTATCTCACATTACTCAATTTTGGAAAATCATTCCATGCCATGATATTTAACATAGAAACTCAACAAGATGTTTTTGTACTTGTGATTTCAAATGAATTGCGTTGAGTTTATGTTAAAATCAGTACAAAGATGCAATTTTGGAGCTTGAATCAAAGTCGTTTGGACTTCGAAAGGCAAATGTTACCACTGTAACACATTGCATGTCGTATTTAGATCGAAGGGAAATTCTATCTTTCGCATCTATGTCAAAAAGGCTTCTTTTCGTACTGCATCTATACCTACAACTATCTGCCTTAAAAATTTTGTAATTCATTGTTTTCCCATATTTCACACCATTTTCGAGACGCGAAAGCTAAATCCATATATATATATATATATATATATATATATATATATATATATATATATATATATATATTTTAACTTTTCATGCTGAATACTTTCAATGATTGATTGGATACGATCTACGATCAATGGGATATTTCCCTTAAGATAATCTTAATAATTTTGCAACAATCTTGTAAATTTGTGTAAAGTAACAATAATCCATCTACTGCAAAGTTTTAGATTTTATCTACCAAATAATTTAATCTGTGACAAAGTTACAATACAGATTAAATTATGTTTACTAAAATGTTGTGTTCATTAAAATGTTGATAACAAAATGCAAATTTAAAACCAATATTCATGTTACTCTAAAGTAATGTATTAAAAGTTAAATTATACTTTAAGAATACATGCTATTAAATTATTTAATGTAATATTTGAAACTTGCAGGTAAGATATATTCAGAACATTTAAATATTCAACTATTCTTGCAAGCTATTTAGCGCACTCAAAATAGCTCTTAGAATGACATGTTGCAAACTCTATTAATGCATTATTCTGAAGGAAAAATAAATTTTTCAATGGAAAACAATTGATTAATACGTTCTTCCAAAGAACGATCAAAACTTCTTTGTAACTTTATCACCTCTCCGATTTGACAGCGCTTATTTTTCTTTGGAGCAGCCTTACAGGAAATAAGCTGCTTACAATCGATCAATTTTATGCAAAAAATTTCAAATATTGATGGTTTATTTTTAAATTTTCTAGGAAGAAGCTATGCATTGGGATTATTCCTAAGATATTTGATGGCTAGTAATTCTTACAAAAAAATCTTATTTAATTTAATTCATTTTTATATAATGTTTTCTTACGCTTTAATACATTAAATTGTTCTACGTTGGCAACTGGAATTGTAAATTTTAATCATGGAAACTAAATGATTATTGCTTGAATAAATGAAATTTATTCAAACGAGAAGTTTATTTACTATTATTATTTACTAAACAGAAATGATTGATTATAAGAGGCTAACAGTTAAAAATTATTAATAAATTGTTTTTTCAGCAAAATTTTGTGTGTAATCGGTATTCTTTTAATATCAAAATGTTGGATATTTTCATTCCCTGTTTAGTTCAAAGAAATGGTTGAAATGATTGACCTAATTTTGAGAATTGAATAATGGTGAAAGAGAAATGAGTATTTATGATACATAACCATTATGTATAGAATAAAAGCTAACCACAAAAGGATAATAGCATTTAGTCATTATTCTCTATCTAAATGGAGCACAAAATAATGTAACCTGAATGGAGCAATAGTGATTATTTTGGCGAGTATTGTTTTATCATTGCCATTTTTTGCCAATTCAAATATAAATATTGCATTGGACAAGTAGTAAATAACAATCATGACACAAATATATTACGGATAGAAATAAAAATATTTCTTTGGCATTAATGAAATAATACCTATTTCATAGAACTTTAAAAGGGACAACGTAACTTTAGACGTAATTTTTATAACAATTTGAATAAAATAATAAAATTATAAAAAAATAAAGAAAATTTTAGCTTTATTTTTTAAAACACGCAATACTTTAATTTATGAAAGTATTCTAGATGGATTATTAAGCAAGAACTAAAACTCAAAGCTAATGAAAATAAATTTTATTTTTCATTAACATATTATCTTCAAGAATTTAATTAAATAAATTACGATATTATGTGCAGAATAAATAAAAACTAATATTTCTTCCATTAAAACTAATTTCAGATTAAGTTATACCTAAGTTTTCTTTTGAATCAAAATTATTATAAAATATAATATTTAAATATCACACTGCATCATAAAAATATGAAATTAATGTTTTGTTTCGATGAATAAACTAAATAAGACTACCTGGCGATAAAATCTTTATAATTTATCTACTAAGGACCACTCAAATTGTAAATTAAAAAGAGACAATAATATTGCATATAAAACGTATTACATGCAAAACCATAATGATAAACTGAATAAAAAATTTTAAAAAAAATGTAAAATTTTAGAAAATGAAATTATTTAACATTTTAAAGCTTTATATTAAATTAAACAAGACAATTTTAAGAATTTAAGGTCCTTTAAGTGAACCATGCATTTAAAAATTATTTAACTGAAAAATATTTTATAAAATCAAATTTCACTAAAAATCACTCTTAAAATACATTATTTATTTAAATATGTAACCCTGTTTATGAATGAAACATAGGTTCTACCTTCTAGTAATAGTGTTCATTTATGAGCTTAAATTTATTTCAACCAAATAATAGAATACACAATACCAAATTAACAATAATTATGAATAAAAACAATAAATGAAATTATTAATGCAATGTATAGCACATATATTTTAAATTTAAAAAAAAATCATAGAGATATTTGCTGTCTCTTCTATTAAATTTTATTGATAATATGTCTACTTACATATTCGAAAACGAAATAAAAAAGGCGGGGGCTGAATTTCTTGCTATTTTTTTCACAAATAATTTATCAAAAATGAAACTTTATCATTTAAAGTGAAGTGCGGTGAACTATGAAACACTTTTCTCCTACGTAGTTTTGTCTCAGTTTAACCAGATGGCCTGAAATTAAATTTTCTCACTTTTCAAACAGGATAACTGATATTAGATATCAGATTCCTGACTTTAGGTATTGTTCTTATATTTTTAACGATAAATACTTTATTTAGATGTTTGCCGTTACGATGGTGATATACAGATGAATTTCACTGACATTTTTTCGCAGCCGTCAATTTTGATTTTGAAACATATCCATAAATGGCAAGTAAAAAATGTGATAAACATGTTACAATTGTATTGATATCTCGATCATGAAATTATTGGTAAAAATGACAATATTTCTTTTCACAATCATTTTTTAAGGAAAGAGAAAGTCAGAAAATCCGAATAAAATACAAATTCCTTTATTGGTTTAAAACTGTTTGATTTGATGTTTCACCCAACTTATTAATTTTAAACACTTTTAAAGAAATTTATTAATTTAAAATTTGTTTCGACAGTATTATTGTATTTTATTGGCCGAAAAAATCTTTATAGCAACTGTTTGTCAAATGTTATCCAAAGAATTTTCTTATCTATTTTTACAGCAAGGAAATAATTTGTCTGAAAATTTTTATTTAATTAATTTTTTTGTCTAGTTTGATTTTAATATGAGCATTGGACTGATAAATAACATTAAATAGGAACTTCTTAGACACTACCTTTACTATGCAATCATGATTTGTGATATTTTTATTATGATATAGATTATAAATTGGTACTTGTTATTATTTTAATAAAATTATGAAGACATTCCATCATTGAGAGTATTGTTAACTAAGTTAATGATTTTAAAATAATTTTGTGTGAAGATAAATTAATAATTTTAATTCCATTACGAGAGTAAGCCTTTAATTATCTGGTTAGAGATGAGAAATGATAACAAATATGTTTTAAAAGAAGTCGAAGTTTCAAATATGCTTTAACCCATTAATGAGCTAAACTCACAATTGTTCCAAAACAAGATATTTATGGATATACTGCTTACCAGCCTGCATCTTATGTACAATTTTTTACAGTACTTATCTCTGTATTGAAATACGAGAAAAAGATACAAGTGTATGCAAACTGCTAGTTAACATTCATTCGAACAGCAATATGAAAATTTTATTTCTAAGTACAACACATGCATTTTCTATTTTAGAAATAAATTCAAGAATTCTAATTAACAAGTTTTTTAATATTTCAAGTTGAATTATTGAAAAACGTATTAACTATTTGTCAGATAAACCTGATTAAAAGATTTGTTTTTTCAATGATTCCAAATACAAATACAATAATTTGAAAAATGATAGGACTAATTTGTTTAAATTTAAACTGAAAACATTATTCTTCAGAAATATTAAAATTCTTTTGAGATAAGATAATAGAAGATGAGTGTAAAAATCCGATTGGTAATTAACGGGATAAATTAATAAGGATAAAATTCACTCATTTAATTTTCGTCTTTCTTAATTGGAACTGTGCTTCTGATTATTGAGAATTATTTGTCAGTAAATATCTATACTTGAAGTCAAATATATCAGTATCCTTAAATATATTTTTGTCTGTTAAAGTATTTTGGAACAATGATCATGAGGTAAACAAACCACTATGGCATTTTTCTCTAGTCATAAATGAAGAATCACGACGTGAGAATTATGAGAGGTCTAATACGTGATTCGATGTCCAAGACAGTTAAATAGTTCAGCGAACCTTCAAGGACAGAATTTGTATCATGACGAGCGTTTACAAAAAACACTTTTGACAGCTTAAGAGAAGTAAGACAGATCGACTTCAAATTTTCTGACAATCAACAATAAAACAAATTGATTTGGCAAAGAAAGAACAGTTTTAGTACATTTTGATGATATTGCTATTGAACTATGATTTATATATCTTTTCATACTAATGTGATAAAAATTCAGCATAGTTGCATGATCAGTAAAAAGAGATTATTTTTTTAGAGATGATTATCTTTTTAAAATTTTATTTTTAAGCAGATTTATTTTGAGTATTTAAAAATTTATAATAATAAACGACATAATATTTTGTTATTTTCCATTAGTTAAATGTTATTTCCTTTAACCTTCACAGCATTAATAGTTTAATAACTATTAAAGAGCGGTATGTTTTTTAAAATTGCAAAGAATTTCTAAATTAAATGTGAATAACATTGGAACATATTATTCTTTATTATGTAAATTAAATTTCATGGAAGTTTACAGCATATTATACACTTACAAAACCACTAAATGTTTTTTATTGACATTTTTAAATAAGATAATTTTTTCATTAAACACACAACTGCAGGGAATAAATGGTATATTTGCGTTTATAACACTATACATGAGCAATATTTTAAAGTGTAACAAATTAGAAAATTTTTCCCATTCATCCATGATAACTACTTCTGAATAATGTACAGCATGATATTCCTGCACTAATCAACCAAATGATCTCGCTTGTGTTCTATGGAATTCTACTCTCGATTACGTCATAGTTTGTATAAAACATACTTTTTGTGTAAACACTTTTGGTTGATTTAAATGCATGGTAAGATGCATCTTATTGTTAAAATTTTCAGTTTTATCCATTTAAATGTGCCCTAAGTGGGATAATTTTTAGTATGGCGTTTGTCGATAATAAATAGATTTTTTCCCTAACTCTGGAATATCATAAATTGCATCATATGTAAAAACTTTTTTAGCTATCACAGAACGATCACCCATTTGCCTACAAGAAAAATCCCCAGGTTACGTTCATAAATAATACTATAAATATATGTTAATATTTGGGCCTCTTAAAAATTTAATTCTTTTCTTCCAAAAAATAAACTTATTTCAAATAGCATCATAAATAGTTACCTCTTTCCATACTTCAGCATCATTTTGTTGTCACTTTGAAAAACATGGTTCCTATCTAATTTCAGAAAGGTGAAATTTAAAAATCCTAAAATGCATTAGATAAACATTTCAGTCAGCATTTGATAAACTTTTATGTGTAGGAATTACTTTACAAGATTCTAGTTCTATTTTGTTCTAAGCTTGAAAGTTGATCCAAACTTGAAAAGAAGATTCTCATGAAAACGAACAAATAAAGTCCTAAATATATTTATAATTTTTTGTACTTTTTATTTTACAAATTTACGATTTACGTATGCTTTTAATGAAAAATATTTTAATAATAATTAAAACATTAAAAACATTTTTTAAAAAAAAATCTGTAGCCCACAGGATTTTAAATCTTGTTTATTATGTGAAATTTGCCTTTAAGGATTTATTACAGAAAATATAAAGTAGTTAATCTTTAACTTCAATCTTTTTAAAACATTCGTTTTATAAAATTTACATTTGAAGAGATGAAAGCAAATGTGTGTTCATAATTTTGCAACATACAGTATTTAAAGTAACTTATTGGCAATATATTTGTGATCGTTTTATGAATTACTACCCTTCCTTTTTATATTTATATAAACTGAAGAAACTTTATTTAAATACCTGTCAAATTTATTCAAATTTTATTAACTATACTCAACTAAAAATAATTTAAAGATAAAAGACATTTTATTAAAACTTTCTCTGTAACTTTTAATAATTTTTATTGTGAACTCATAAATAATTTTTTAGGTTTTATAAAATTATTTAATTACAGAAATTTTAATTCGAAAATTTTTAATTCATTTTTACTGTTAAATATAATACCCTTAAGACTTTTTCTTACACAACAATATATAAAGTCATTTAATTCTATATTATATGCAGTTAGTTATGTAATCAATTTTTAATTCGAAAATTATTGCAATGAATATTAATGAATATTAAATTTAAATTAAATATTTCATAAGGTTTTAATCATTTCTCCCAGCTGAAGATCTTGTTTGCTCAGTTTTTTTTTTTAAATACATGAATAAAACGATAGCTTTAAATATTTGAAACAAGCATTTCTAAAATGTTTAATTAATACGTCGCTTTATGTACAAGTTTAAATAACATTGGAAGAATGTAATTTTAAAATTTTCGTAAAAGAGTGAAAATTAAATGTTTCCATTTTACAGAATGTATTTAATGCCGAATCTTCTATATTTGAAAAAAATTATTATTTGTATTATGTAAATACATTTAGATATATAAATAGAATGAGCTATGCATCGAAGCTCTCATAATTATTTCCCCCATGAGAAATTTGATTTTCATACCTATTATCAGGAGTAGAAAATAGTAATAACTCATTATAGGTTCTTCATTATTTTCGTATTGGAGCCTGTGCTGATGTCCTTAGAAAAGGAACTTTCCTCACAGATTCAATGGTACAAATGATGAAATAAGGAAAGACATGAGAAAAATTGTTTCTTTGAAAGTGAAGCTTAAGAAGAAACGTCAAAACAGACAATAAGACTTGTGTTATAATAAGGAAAAACTGACAAACAAATTGAGGTTAAAAGTTAAAATGTGACTTTGAACTTACGATTGCCGTTGATTGACACGTTTGATTCATTTATGTAGACTAACATTTAATTTTCTAACGAGTGGGACTGTAAAAGTATTTTGCTATTGAATGAGAGATAAGGAAACACTTAGGGATGCAAACAAGCACGAAATATTATTTAAGGAACCAACCACAAATTTAATTTACATCTATTGATATTGTTGTAATGTATAATTTTTACTATTATCATAATTCACCAATTTACTTAATAGATTAAGATTGTTGATATATTTAATCACGATAATTTGATAAATAAGCTAATTTACCAATTTGTTTAAACCTTGATATATATGATATGCAATTATTCATAACACTTAATTATACATAAGCATTCTAAAAAAAGATCAATAAAACAACCATTAACTATTTAAAAGGAATATGTTTAAATCATTTTATTGAAAATCAAAGCACACCTTCCTCTCACTTAAAATATTTTTAAGAGAAATTCCATCAATAAAATCAATTATTTTTAATATTTTAAAAATTATAATATATGTAAAAATGTTTTTTTATTTTGATGATAAAAAAGCTACGATAGAAAAGTGTACTTTAGATATATTTACTTATATATATACCCATTATTGTATTTTTATATATTTATAAAACCTATTTGTGGAAAAAATAAAATGAACTAAAATAGACATGGGCTTAAAACAAATCTACATTAATTCGATAAAGGAAAAACAAATTTGAAAAATTAAATTTCATTTGAAATACTTGGATAGTATTTCAGTTTGTTTAAATAACTCGCGAATAAATTAGTTATTTCAATATAAAATATTTTTTGCTGATCTTTTGTTTTTCCTTTGGAAAATCTAACTATCTACAAATAATATTCAATTTCCGTGTAATAATTTTCTGCCCGATTTCAGTACTTTTTCATGAACATTTAATTTTGTTTCTGTTGCATTGAATACCAATACTACTTCTAAGTATTTTATTTTAGCTTATATTTTTTTTAACTATTGATGTTGTATTTTACGTTATATTTTTATTCAAAAATTTTCTTTCTTCAAATACATTTTTTAATCATACACAAATCGGAATTTTTCACGGAAAATGCATTAATAAAAGAATAATTATTTGTACTATTAAAAAAGTTTTCGGTACTGGTTGTGTAGTACCTATAGTGCCGAGGTGTTATAACTGACTTTGTGTGAAACGTATTATCAGTACTTAAAATAATTTGATGTTAAGTAAAACTAGTATACAACCTGTTAATCTTCTTTAAAATACATATTTTACATGAAGACACGAGATATTTACATTACAAATATCAATTTTATAATTAGTGAATTTTTTTAAACTTGTATTCCTTTTTAATTTTTGGAAAATTACTTTTACTCTCCATGTTATGTCCGCCACACACTTCAAAAATAATTTTTAATTTCATGGTAGAATATTTTATAACTAAATCTTATTTACTGTAGCACAATCTGTACAATATGCAAGACTTAGTTCGATGAGTCTTTTTGAATGAAAACATCACTTAATACATTTCAATTAAAAAATTACTTCATATATATTAAAATAACAATAAAATAAATTTGTGAGTTAAAAAGGTTTTTAAAATTATGCTAAAATAATTTATAGGATTATTTAATTACTTATTCATTCTTGAATGAGGGAAAATAAAATATTTAAAATGTTCTCGAAATTTTTTTCTGAAGGAAATACTTTAAGTTTTAAAACTTTTAAGAAATTTGAGAATTCTAAGATTAGTTTTCTATAACCGAAACTAAACAAATAATGGAAATTGTAGAATGGATTAAATAACAAAAACCTTGCTCAATATTTTTCCCTTAAATAAAATAATTACTCTATGATCAATAAGTTAGAAAACAGCTGTATAAAAAATATTTATGAAAGCACAATGCACAATAGAAAATGTTTCCTCTTGTCGTGGGTGGATCCTTTTGCATAAGTGAATGTACGCTATTTGTGAGAATTCCCATTATATGACAATTAGACTATTTTTATTTTTACATGTTGCATGAAGTTTTCGATATTATTACAAAAAAATGTTACTTTAACTTTCTTGCATTTTCTTACAATATTAAATTAAGATTGTTTTTACAGATTTAAGTTAATAAGGGATACTAAGTAACAGAAATAGGTTTACTAGTGAATTTTAGTTTATTTATTCCAACCTAGAAGTAATCATTTTATAAAATTAATGAATTCATTACGTTAATCTTTTATTTTCCTATAATTAAATTTCACTCTTCTTATCAATCAAGTAATATTTTAATTTCAACTTTTTAGAGTTATCGAGAATTCAGTTTCATAATTTTGTAGAGTTTATATAAATTATAAATAAAGAGTATATATAAAAAAATTAAGGATTTTTTTTAAGAAACGTGCATTTTATATGCATTGGAGAAAAAAAAAACTGGAAGAATATGATTGTCTTCTTGCCTTTATTAACTAGAGAAACTACAAAAAACATTTTAAAACTTCTCTCTGTAGCTCTTTTTTGACATTTTTCAATAAAATATTTGCATTATAGTATCCAAAGATAAGAGTCTATAAGTATTACGCATTTAGAATAATTGCTGATAAATATCAATATCAGATTCAATTTATTTAGGATCATTTTCAAAATGGATTCTTATACCAACAATTCAACCACATTTTTTTATTCCTATTATAAAAGTTAACTTATTTTGAGAACAAATGTGTAAAAAAAAACATAAATACGGAAAATGAAATAATAATTTCATGAAGAAAAAAAGTAATTATAAACTTACTGCTGCAATATAATTTGTTTAATTAATTTAAATTTTGTATTTATTTCCATTGACTTTTTAAATTAAAACATAAAATTTTCTTTTTAATATATTAATAATATCTTATGCTTATTTTTATTTCACTTTTACACAGCATGTTTTGTAGGAGCTCAAAGGAAAAATTATTGCAATCTATAAACAAAGGTTCTCAAGCATTTATATGTTAAAATTATTAAAATAAAGAAAATTTCTTGAATTGTTTTCTTAAAACATATTTTAGATAATTATTATGATTTAGTTCTAATTCATTTTTTGTAATGTAGTAGCCATATATTAAAAATTGTAATTATATTTTATTCCATACATCAATAATTTTTTAATACACACACAAGCGTACCAATCACAAATGGATTTAACATTATTAAAATTTTTAAAACAAAGTCTTTTATCTTTAAATTTGCATTATTTTTCATACAATTTCTTAAGGCAGAAAAGTTTATCTTACAAAATAAAAACTCAATACTTATTTTTTACTTTGTGTACATGTATTATAAAATTAAATAACAATGGCTGAATTATTATTATTATAATACATATTTATATTTGTTGAACTGTAGGAAAAGATTATTCATTCATAAAAAGGTTTGTAAAAATTTAACACCTTGAATAAAACAGGGAAATTTATAAAATGGTAGTTCATTTTAATTTCTATTTTGCTTAAAATTAAATTAAGATTCGCTTAAGATTAAGATTCAATAGTTAAAAAGGAAGAGCATTATATGCAGATTTTAAATTTAAATCTATAAAATCCCATATAAGTTAATGAAAAAATTAATGAAATACCAGTTATTTTACTGTCTTTCTGTAAACAAAACAAAAAAAAAAAAAAGAAAATCAGAATTTCTATATTATAATTTACTGGCACAAAATTCTGTGATTAAGTTTAAAATTTTATCGATGAAATTAGGGAGAATTTTTAAAAGTATATTATATATATTAAAATGATTTAAAAGCCAAAAATTTAGAAAAATGTATCTACTAATCATTTAACTACAATTTTTTTCATGAAAAAAATTCAAGTATTTAAAGGTAAGATATTTGTATAACTTACTTTCATGATTATTTTCTGTCTCATGTCCAAAAGGAAAATCTTAATGTCAAAATGAAATTTACATTGTTTCATTAAAGAAATATTTGTAATAAAAACTGACTTTTTATTCTCCATTTCTGAGTCTTAATTGAAAATTTTTACAAAATATAAATAAAATATATTTCTGTAATTTAGCATTTTACTTTGATTCTACAATGTTTTGTAATTGGTCTAATTAATTAAATATAATACAGTTAATTTAATAATTTAAAACACATATTTGAAATCATTATTAATAAAACTCAGGTGTTATCTTTCACTGATATTCTTAAGCCTCCACAAGCATAAAATTCATAAAATACATGTGGAAATTAGTTCCTGTAATTTTCCTGGAATGCATTTATTTTAATTATATAATAACTGCAACTATGTAGAAAACTGATCATAATCATCGTACTTAAAATGCTGACTATTAAGTTTTGATAACTACAAATAATTGATCTCTGCCTTCCAGACTGATTTCATTCCTTAAAACATGTTATGGAAGCTAACTTAAGTAACTGTAAAATTATAAATTTTGCAAGTATTGGAAAATTTGTTAGTTCAACTGGAACATTGATAATTAATTTATGTTATTTTGTTACTTTTTCAATTTAAATGTTTCTTAATTATATAAATTCTTTAAATAATTTATACATTTAATTACTGCTTAATTAAATGAATAGAAATTAAGAAATGTTTAATTTCAGATCACGCATTTAAGTTCCTGTTCAAAACCTATTGACCTAAACTTGTGACACATTGAGCAACTTGATAAGTGGCAGGGATTTCATTTTTTCTTCTGACACGTTCTCATTCAACACGTGATGGGATGATTAATGATGACAGTTACTAAGTGTTTGGATTTATTTTTCTCCGCATTTCACGCCGAAAATTTATTGGGTGAAATAACTTACTTAACCCTCAAATTAAGTGTAACAAATGTCTGCACTTACAAAAAGTGCTTTTAGTGTCCCTTAAATTATAAGTTGTTTTCATGTATATTTCAAAATGCATTAAGATACGTTATTCAAAAGAAACGTTTATAATATTTTAATGCAAAATTATTCGTATGAATGACTGTATTTTTGAATCGACCAAAAATAATCAATGCATCAATCAAAAGTGAAATTTCGCTACACAATTTACTGAAGTGTTATGATAGCACAAACATTTTAACAGTACTTGAAATTTAATACGTTTAAGCTAAGTTAGTAAAAACACACAGTATAATTAAAAGCCATTCCTAAATACACATTAAAGATCACACATGCAGAAAGTAATTTTCTGAAATGTTAATTTAATCTTATTTTAAATGTTAATGCATGGAAATATTTCAGACTTCCCCATGGAATTTATATTGTAGTTTTGAAGTAAATAAAAATAAATGATGGAAAGTACTTAAAAATAAAAGCACGTGTCCTTAGTATATATATATATATATATATATATATATATATATATATAAAGTAAGTGTCATTCTTATTGCTATAGAGTTTATATACAGTTCATGAATGATCAATATCATATAATCTCTAACTAGTTTGAAATATTTTTTGCATAGAATTTATATAAATTTCTTCTATTCAAGACATATTTTAACTTTAACTCATTCTAAAATTCTACATAATTTTAAGACATCGAAATGTTATTTTCTCTCGCGAAAGTATTCTTTGTCAAACAGACAATTTCTTCTAAATGTATATAAAAGAAAAATAATGTTTTCTTCAAATTTTATATGAAGTAAGAAAAAAGAAAAAAAAGTGAAAATATTAACTATTCTGAGCAAAAATAATATTTATAAACAATAATTGTTCAAAAAAAATTGTATAGCAAATATTTTGTCCCAGAGGAGGTTAAATCATTATTTTGCTTGATAAAAATATAATTCAAATAAGAATGTTGTTAGTGTTTTGCCATGAAGAAGCTGCAATTATGAATAAATATAGTTTTAACGGCATTTTTGAGTTACAAAGAATTATCATTATTACAAGCATTATTTTGGATCTTAAAAGCAACATGTTTTTGAAATAAATGGTGCACAATATTATGTTAAACAACAGAAAAAGTTAATTGTGCTTTGAAATTTAATTATTTTTTAACTGGGACATGTTTTTATTTTACTTTTATTCTAGACCTGTATATTATTGATTGAGTTACTGATTGAAATTATGATAACTACCGCAGGTTTGTTTATTTTTTAATTAAATTCTAGTTCATTAGGATATTGCATGTATACACTACTTGTTTTTATAAAATACATAATATGCATTTAAAAATTGTTGTGATATTCGACAAATATTCTAAAGTAATTTTTTGTGCATATTTATAAGTGTCAATAAAATGAAAAAAAATCTTAACTAAGTTGTGTTATTATGAAACAAACATAGTTAAACATTTTGAATTATTTTATGTTTCTAACTTTCCCCCTTTCCCATCCAACAAAAAGTATACATTGTAATTATATATCCATCACTCTCAGCACAACAATTTGTAGAAATACAAAGAATGTTTCTACTGTTTGGTTCCCAATAATTTTGATTAGTAATAAGTATGTTCACTCCGGATGTTTACTTCGAAAATGTTTCAGAAAGTCACGAATAATTGGCAGTTGGGTATCTTGCTCTAGTAACATAACCAGTAGATGATGGAATGCCAAGCACGTTCCGCAAGGACGCAAGTTCTAATCGTTACCTCGGCAATACGATGAAATTCGGGGTGATAGCAGGTAGCATAATATAGACTCAGGGCAATTTGTCATTTATAATATGAGGTTTCTAATTAAATATTTATTAATACAGAAATATCTGGAACAACAAATAAGATTCGGATTTTGTCTGTTAGATGAAGTGGAAGAAAAAATTATTTTTTTAGTTCCTACAAATTGATTTCATGCCAATTACTTACAGTCAAAGAGTAACCCTTAGTTATTGAATGAATTAATGATAACTGGTGAATATTTTCCAATCATTACATATCATTTCTTTAAATTTAATTTCAAACTACATTAATAGCATAATGATTGCTTTAGCTTGCTGATTTTATGTTTCATTTATCTATTTTAATAAGTAAAATGTGAGAGACTTAACAAAAATAAGTTTGATGGAAGATTTTCAAGTAATATTTAATACGTAATAAACATCAAGTAATTCATATTAATAACTTATAAATAATTCTGATTATATATAACGCATAAATTAATTTGATACTTTCACCATGTTCTATTTATTTCATACACTTAATATATCATTCTAGTTTAGATTTTAAGTTAATGTATGTTTTAAAAAATATTTTAGCTGTTGAAATATATTTATGTTTTCTTAGTTATATATTTTAATTAAATTGAAAGCTTTTAAAAAATTAAAAAAAATTAGTAAAATTTTTTTTAAATTTATATTAATGTTTTTGTACAAAATTATTTATATATAACCTAGATGAAAGGTTATCCAGGAACTACGGCAACTAATAAAATTTTTGGGTTGTTGAAAATTTGCATCATCATACTTTCCACAATTTTATACATCACAGTAAAATCGTGAATACATTAAAATTCCTATTACTTTTTTGCTTTAAAAAATAATTACCGATTTTTGAAGAAATGCTTCACAAAATATGAAAATAAATCAGTGAATAATATATAATCTATTAGGAAGCTATAAGTAAAATACTCTAAATTTAAAATGCCATCAATATTACACGTTGAAACTGAACTTTAAATGTCTGTCTACTGCAAAAGTATTTTCACATATTCAAGTTCAAAATTAATAAATTGCAAAGACAGATAACCTCATGGTCACCAGTTCTGCATATTCCAACAAAAGATAAAGCGTTTAAAATTTGAAAAATAAAATAATAAATGTATTTGATTCATATTAGTTTAAACGAAAATCTATTCTACTGTATGCATAACAATTTATTAATACCATTTTTGTAAATGACATATTACTGGATATCAAATTTTTATTTATGAATCTTTTTAAATGTTGATCATTAAATACATTTTATAATAAGGATGAAAAATTAAAACGTAGAACAAAATAAATATGAGTTTAGGTTTTAGAAGCAACGAACCAAAATTTTCCATAATCTGGGACTTAAATAACTATTATTCAGTTAATCTGTTGATTATTGAACATTCCAACTCCTAACATTTATAATTTCATTTCGCATTGCACAAAAATATTCTAACAATTCAATGTTGTATTACTGCCTTTAAACACACATGGTATGTCTTTCTCTCGAAGGATTCTGCGCAAATGGTTATCCTCATTTACATGCTGCAAAAAGAGATTATCGATAGCTCAAAGGAACCTATCTCCACAAATATAAGTAATAACCTCAATTAGGATTAAGTTGAAGATAATTAAATGAAACATTGTAACATCTTGTCTATAGACTATAAACCTCACCGAAATATCAAAAAATATGTCTTTTAAAAAAAAAAAAAAAAAAAAAAAAAAAAAAAAAAAAAAAAAAAAAAAACTACAATTATACTTGTCTACATATAGAGTTAGCAAATAATTTTTGTAATTTAGAAAATTGCATAACATTTAAGTTATATTTTAGTAGTATTTTAGATTTTTGGTGTTATAAATGATTTGTTTAATATGATTTAGAGAAACTAATGCTCTAATTACTGTAATACATTACGATTTTTTTTTGCTTTCATTTATAGAGAATACTCATATTATTATAATTCGAGGGATCTAGGTGTCCATTATTAGAGTACATTGTAGTAGTCTAGTAAAATTTAGAGAAAAGGTTGCAATAAATTTTCACAATATTTTAATATTCTTCCTGTATAATGTACCATTTAATAACATAAAATATCTTTTATACGTTGAAAATTAATAGGAATTTTATGGAGTTGAATATTAAAATTTTAATAAAATATTTAAATAAAAATGACAAATTCCATCATTAAAAATATCTCAAAATAGAAGATTCATAATATATTTCTATTAGTCTAAAATTTATACAAAGTAAAAGGGAAAAAAAGATGCATTTTGCATTTTCAAGGTATATCTTGAAAAAATTTTGCTCTGCAGGTAATCAATCATAAAGTGAAAAGCTAAAAATATTTCTTCCTTTGATATATTGTGTTTGTCAATCTTCTCAAATATGATATTTTCGTTTTAAATAAAAACGTTTGAAAAAAGTACTTCCGAATACACTAGAATTTTGACACCTCCTTCCATTGATTTGGAAGAAAATCCATTTAACTGTCTATCAAACCAAATGTTTTGATGGATTTCTTTTTAATACAAAATATGTATTGACCCTATAACATTTAATCTTCGTAATTTTTTTTATTGTAAATTATAGAATTCATTGGAAATTTAATGACTTTATGCGGTCACTCACAAAATATATATGCATATAATGTTTTTTTAATAATGAAAAAAACTTCCAACATTTTGAAATAAATCTTGAATAATCAGAACACCGAAAGTGTCAATAAGAATATTAGGTTTTATAGCAGAAAATAAATGCAATTATGTAAATCTCATAAATTTTTGCTCAATGAAAAAGAAATATTATTTTAGGAAAAACTTCTTAAAAAATGTGTACTTAAATGCATTTTAAACATGCATAATATGTTTTTGTATTTGTAATTATGTAAATTTAAACCCTGTGAGCTAATATAATTACTTTGTAATACTAAATGAGATATTTAATTGAAATTTTAACAAACTTTTTTCTGATATTGTAACAGAAAATGAGAGTTTCAGTTTGATTTTACTGACTTTTAGTCATAACAAAATAGAAAGGTCAGGTTTAATGCTATGTCATTAATTAATTTCTACCAATCTTTATTTGCTGAAATACTTTCATATGTGAACAGGTTTACTGAGAAAATATTAACTTTATTTGGGATGATATGTGATTAAGTTATAATATTTTTTTTAAATAAAGATCGACATGAGTAAATATTGACCAATATTGGCTGATATTATTTTACAAGAAAAAACGATAATTTGAATGAACAATTTGTATACTGATTTCTTAAAAATATAGAAGAAGTGATAGGATATATATTAGTGTACAAAACCTAAATAACAGTTCTGTTGTTTCATAAATCCAGGAGAAATCATCCAAGAGATAGAAAATCTGAAATAAAAGTTAGCATTGAGTACTTAAGCGATGATAAAATCATAGTTACGCAAAAAGAAATGCAGTGCGCACGGTATGGTATTAATTTTTAAAAAAATGACTGTATTAAACTTATTGTATCATTGTACTTGATTATCTGTACAAGAAGAGAAACAGCAAGCTGGTGCTTTGTGGTATGGAATATGCTCTCTACTTATTGCAATGGTCGCTTTTTCCGTCGCTCTAAACACTGATTGTACAAACATTCTCGTGAAAAGAGTTCGTCTTACTCAATCATATCTCAATAAAGTTTTCACTTGTTGGGTTTTCTTTCAGAAAAAAACATCTTCAAGGTATTTCCTCAGAGCATACCACATATAATCTATGGGATTTAAATCAGGAGTGTACGATGGCTAATCCATTCCAATCATATGTTCCCTTTTCAATAGCAGCTGAATAACAGGAGTCCAGTGTGTCTGTGCAGTGTCATTTAGAATAGCGAAGCTTCTTGCACTGGCACTGCAGAACAGACACAAATGAGGAAGGATCGCTTAGTCTCAATAATAATCTCTAATTACAGAACTACTGTCAAAAACATAAATATTAGTCCACCTGTACAGCAGCATAATTCCCATGACGACAATTCTAATAATCACATACCGGTCCTTTTCTACCATTTCACGAAAATTAAGACAAATCCCGATGTACCTTCAAATCATTTAAGGTCGCCTGTATTACTGAAACGATTGGCATCCTTAAAAACAGCATGGCTTCATTGATGAAATCTTCCGTTTTTGACCTCTTTGCAGCACTGTAAACAGCGGTGAAATTCGAAAAGGAGTTTGAGTTCAAAACCGTTGGTAAATAAGCCATTTTCGATTGCATACGGACACAATAAACTACGAGAAGTATTCTTTCTTTGTTATACACGGTTCATGTACAGGAAGCAATGGCGCTAATTAATTATAGAATTTGTTTTACCTGAAGGATGATATATAGATCTGAAACTGTAACTATTTTCCTGGTTCGGTTACTAACAACCTTTCTAACAACTCTGCCTATAATTTGGAAATCTTTCCAAGAAAGTAATTCTGTACTTTTCTGCAACACTAGCCACACCTGAACTGTAATCCAAGTTTTCGACCATTCTTCTAATGTTAGTTTGAACAGGTAATTTTTTTCTAAGTTTATTTCATTGACGAACTTATTTGCACTTAAAGAAACTATCTTCTGTACTTAAAGTAATGTCTGTGTTCTCGCCTTACTTTTTACTGTAATCTGGAGAATCGCGTGTCAACAGCAGTCCTTTTGATCAAATCCACGTCACATTCTTGGCATTTAGATAAGCACTGACTAGGGCATATGACTTGCGCTTTCGTTGCACTGATCGCAAAAACTTGTTTTCTGGAAACTTTATTGCTACTACTTAAAGTTTAGATTATTACTTAAACTTTGTACACCAGTGTATAGTGAGTAGCAACGTGTTGCATAGGATGTAGCATCTTAAGTCTATCACAAGGTGTGTTTTTATCAAGAGAGTAAATTGTCTTCTGGAAAGACTTTTTCATAGTCAGTGGAGCTATTTATGTATCGCAAAGGAGGAAAACCAGAACTACCCCAAGCAACTATCTTCTCAGATATACATGCAACTTTTTTTCAAAAATGGTAGCTGCAAGTGATCTTGGGACTGACAATATGAAGACTGATATCCAATTACATGATCACAGTACGTCCCTGGCAGCGTAAATTTCTTATATTATACTTATTTCAAAATCAAATATGATTGACACTATAAATGATATATTTTTAGTTATGTACTATAAATGCTTAACATAATGGATGTTGTTGTTGTCTTGTGCCAGCTAATCTCGCAGTATCGGGTGTGCTGCTTCTCTTTTCCAACTGAACTGTTATTTGGTGTGGAATCCGACTTCCTCAGTACACATATGCCCTAGGGTAGATATGCTCTACATATGCCCTAGGGTACATATAGGGTAGGCAACCATGTACAACCCATTTCTACAAAGAAAGGACAAAGACAGGTAAGAAAGAAAGAAAGTACATCCATACCCAAACTGGGATTTGAAACTAGGACCTCCAAATCCCTGGTCAGGCATGTTGACCACTGGACAGAGTGGGTGGAAACATAATGGGTAAATAAATAAATCAAATTAAGCAACTAATATTTTACTTTTAGGTTTATCGATTTTAATGATGGAATTTATACATTTTCTGTAATGTAAAGTTAACTAATCAATGCAATCATTTAAAAAGGAAATTACAAAAAATATCTTGCATCCATTATTTTCACAACTTAACCTGTATAATAACATAAGTAATAATAAGACCGTACATAAGAATTAAACTTTCCGAAAGTCTAGAAAGTGTTTGATTTCTTAAGATTTAAAACTAGTTCATTCAATGATTTTAATATTATGTCTTTATATTATATTTTAATGTATATAATATGCGGAATATTTTCAATACTTTTAATCAACTTTATAAATATGTATTTAAATGCAATCTGGTTTCAAGCAAAATTTTAACACTTTTCTATTTCTGCATACTTTACTTACCATTTGAGACTGACATGAAATTAACGAAAAATATTTACATATCAATGAAAAATGCAGTAGCTTCATAAAAATAGTTCTCAGAAAATAAATATATGGTCATTCGTATAATATATGGCCTACTGTCTTTTATGTGCAATATCATGTAAAAATTCTGATATTTCCCTTTAAGTATTGATTTCTATAATTCTCTTTAAGAACTTTTAAGTTTGCATTAATTTAAAAGTTTTTAAATAAAATTTCTTAACTGAGTAATCTAACATGAAAGAGAGTTTCAAATCGTACAATAAAACAAAAAAAAGAAAAGAGTAAAAAAAAAGTAAAAAATGGGAAATTAAGAAAAAAACGAATAGATGTTAGAACATTGAAAATAATACCCTTTAATTCACGTGTGGAACTAAATTGTTTCATTAAATATACATATTCCATCGAATTCTATCGCCAACATTCTCATTCGTGTAACAATGTTTCTTTTTAGATTACATCTATTCAACGTTTTAATTATTTTTTCTATCCATTATTTTTGTGGGTTTTTTTTTCTATTTGCATAAAAATCATTCATTTCATCTTACATGGGTGAACTTAATTTGCAATTATGAGAAAAAAGTATGTCTAAAATTGAATCTTAGAAGAAATCATGCCGCTAACCTTCTTGCTTTTTGCAACTTTAATATATTACCTTCTACAATTTTATTGTATTCAGCACTTTTAATCATTTCAGTTAATTTAAAAATCGCAAGTATAGTATTGGGAACGTATTTACAGTGTTTATAGAAGGAATAATATAATAAATTGTAATATTTTATCATTACTAGGATTTTTCGCATTCATGCATTTCCGCTTAGCTTCAATAATACTTTTTATTAATAACATATACCTCTTAAAAAATTTAAAAACTTTATTATATATAACCAATATACTATATATATTCCAATATTAATTTACTTACTAAAATTAGAAAGAGAAATTAGTTAAAAGACTTAAGCGTTTGGATAAGTGTATAATTTTAAGATGCTCTAATTACAAACTGAAATCTACTTATTCTAAATATGAGGGAAAACAGTTTTTATTTAAAACGAATTTGAACAATCTCCAAAGAAGATATTTAGAGCATAAAAATATTGTGCTTTTATATTTTAAAAATCTTTAATGAACAACAGGGTAAAAAAAAATTTCTAAAGTTGTATTCTAAAGTAGTACTTCTAAAGTTGTATTCAGTTTTAATAAATAATTGGGAAACGTGTCGCTCGTCTATAATAAATTATATATATAAGGTTAAAATCTACAAAATCTTATAAATATATATGGCCTAATAAGTATCTGTAGTTATACATTTCGTAAAGGAAACTGCTTATTGAAATATAGAGATCAGAAATTAATTCTATTTAAACATTTTTATATTTTTATTTATGAAAAAATTAAGTATTTTAAAATATTTTTGAATTTTAACGAAAAAGTTATGACATAATGATAAAACATTTCATTTAGAAAATGTAATAAATTCAGATGCATTTACGTTACTTTTCAATAAATAGGTGTTATATTTCTAATTTGTTCATATACATATTAGAAATACAACAGCTATTTATAATGTTTCACAAAGTTTTCAACACAAAATCTTTCAAAAATTCTCAAAGTTTTTAAAATTTTCAAGTGTTATGAAGTTTCTACTTTTCAGCTGGATAGAGAAACCTTATAAGTGAACACATCCTTATTAATGTCGCATTGTCTATTGGTTTTAAAACCATTATATAATAAGGTAATTGTTAAGACCCTTATTCTTGGTACTTTTGAATGACTTGAGGTCTATAGTTCATCTGCCAGGGTACATTATTCAATATATATAATTTTTATATTTTAAAATATTTATTCATTTTTATAAAATATTGGAAGATATGTTTTATAAAATAATGAATGTAATTTTGCATTTTTAAACCGATGCAATAATTTTTTGAGAAAAATCGTCCAATATCTTATAAAATATTTTGTAATGTTTTCAAATCATGATTAAAATTATACTGATGGGCTTGTTTTATACGAAAGATTGAGCGAATAAAATTTAATATTTAATTCAAAGTTGAAAAAAACTTTTTCATTAAGATCAATTTTCAATAAATTGATATTTTTATTGCTTAGGAAAATATTTTTAGTAAAAAAAGAAAATTATTAAATACAAACGGTCGTTTTAAGTAACTACTGAAACAACAAGAGTAAAAAATAATGACACGTAATGGAAAATGCTGGTATTAAGAATTTGGATATTTACATTTTTTTTAAATATATGAAAAATTATTTATTTAGAAATTAAAATAATTTCATAAGAAATTACTTCAAATTACTGCTCAGCATATGCACAAAGTATTTATAATCATTTGAATTTGTTAAAACTACAATGAATAAATAAGAAACATTTAAATTATAAATTAATTTAAATGATTTAACATTAAATATGCATAAATGCAGATTAATAAAAAATAATTATGCATCAAGAATTTTATTTTAATGGTGGCAGGAAATCAGTAATTTCAAAAGAATTAAGTAATAAGAATTGTTAAAATATTAAGTTGTTAAAAATTATCTAACGATGTTTTGTCATAGATTAAAATGCTGATAGAGTAACGTACTATACTGTAATTAATTTATTGTTAAATTATTTTTTTATGATTTGCTACTATGTTATGTTCTTTCTTCATGTCAAAATATTTTTCTTTTTTATATATCTAAATATTTCCATCAATAAAACTTCTTTGCCGTTTTATTCTCCTTTGATATTAATAATTTTAGGAGGTTGCAACAGGTTATGTTTCAAAAGTGTGTATATAATATATAGCATATGTACATCGGAAAATGTTAGCAGTATTTTTGTCGCTTTTAAAACTAACTTTATAAAATTTTTAACTTGAAAACAAAATTAAACTTCATGGAAAAAATAAGTAAATTAAATAAAGTAGTATTTTTTTTATTAATTCAATATTTTATTCAAGCTCGATATAACTTTTGCTGCAAAAACGTATGATCACTTATTTTTAATTTTGAAATTATTATACCATGCGATAAAAAAATTCAAAAAAGAAATGATTTTAGTGAAAAAGTATTTTTATAAATTAATTTTTACTGACTTAATTATTAATAGTTATCACATAAAAATGGTTTTTTTTTAAGAAAATGTTTAAAGGCATGCAATTTATATGTTCAACAAATACAAAACTCTTATATTTATTATAATTTCGAGTTTTACATATATCACATATATAATAATTCAAAAAAGTTTTTAACAGTTAAAAAAAGTTTCTGGTTTTATAATTCATGTAGTATATGTAATGAAGTTACAATAAAAAGCAAAGTTCTTATAAATGCACTCAGATCAATAAAAGAAGTATAAGTATAATCTAGAATTTTTGGCCCTTCTTAAAAATATAAATTAACCTTACGCAATGACAGACTCTTTTCTAAAAAGTCTCTATCCATTTGTTCTTAACCGTTATCTAAGAAAATTATAAAAAATCATAAAAAAATATAAAAAAATCACTTACCTGTTCAGAACTGAATGCTTGGAATATTAATAAATTTTTATCACGCCGGCTGAATGCTTAATTATTTCTTCGTTGAAAGTGTCAATATAAAGAATCACTTTTTTTCCGCTTCATCAGATATTTCTCGAGGGTCCTTATCAGAAGAAGGCTTTTCGGCTACCGCTCTTTACCGCGAGAAGTTTTCGTCTGCGTGTTTCGTCGAGCACTTGCTTTCGCCCCCACGGCACGGGACATACGCCACATGCCCGTGCGCAATGATGGGGGCTGTCCACAAAATAAAACCAGTCAAAACTTGTTGTCGGAATAGTTTTCAAACAGCAGCGAATTGTTTTATAAGACTAAATGTACAAGATTGAAAATTTTCTTTGAAATTAACTGTATTTTAAGAAATATATTGTACTTTTAATAGAAAATATTTGCTATAAATTTTAATTTGTGGTATTTATAAATATCACATATTTATAAGTATGCAGATAGAGAAAAATATTCAATAATTTGTTTAACAAATTTCTAAAATAAAAATGTAATAGAAAAAATTACTTTGAAATTAGGAAAAAAATTGCGTGTGTTTAATTTATAATTAATATTATTCCTGACATGATAATTATTCGGATATACTTTTCTACAATTTTTTTACTGAATATTGTTTAGTATAAAAATTTTATAAATAAGTATTTAGTTTTAAAGAAGAAAACTTTTAAAACATTTTTTGTATAAAATTTATTATTTTCATGTTGATAAATTCAGATTTTTAATTTTATACATTCACACATGCAATGAATACAAGTACTGCACCATATTTAACTCTTTGAGCACTGAATTAGTTGAAAATTGTATCATTTTGAAATAAGCAAATGATGAGTCTCACTCATCAAATTTATCCAAAGGATTAAATAAGTCTACATGGATTATCTGAGAATGTTTTGCATTTTAAGAATACGTAAAGTTTAGTTATTTTCAAAATTTACATTAAGTATATTTTATTAACAATAATAATCATCAAACATTTAATTCATTAATTGAATGCAGTAAATTAAATATGCTTTTTAAACTAATACTGATTTTAAACATTTAAATTAAATGCAAGGTCAGTAGCATTGAAAAAAGCAACATCATTTACAAATCGAATACTAATTAATAATTGTATATTAAAAAGAACTGTTATATGTAAACGATGTAATATCTGTTGTTGTACAGCATCACTACTGTACAACAACAGAAGTATTATATCAATACTCTGCAGTTTTGATAAGTTATTTTTTTAAATCAAACACATTTTTAAATGTTTTCAAAAATCGCGATTTCTTAATATTAATTTTTGTTTTCATAAAAACCGAAAATTTTAATTAATAATTTACAACCTTACTTTATTTTATGATATTTGACAAGACATATAAATACGAAATAGATGAAAAATTAAAAAAAAATCATATATTTAACATTTGATACATATATGTGACGAGGAATTTATAATACATTTGTCAATCAGTTAATTAAATGTAAATAAAATTGATTTAATTTAAATAATAAAAGAAATTGCAAGTGTAATAAAATTAAAAAAATTATGTAAAATAAAAACAGACATTGTTGTTTAGTTACAGCTTTAATTTAAATTATAAATCAAGAAAATGAATATATTACCATTAAATTATTTGTTCCAAAAATATTTCTTAAAGTAAATTTTTCTTAAAACACTATGCTTACGAATCAACAAAATTAGGCTATCCTCTCAGTTAATTTCAAATTGTAATTGAATCTATTTTTGAAATATATGCTTGTCAATTTTTGAATGCAAGATTTGGGTGTTAGACAGTATATTTTGCTTTTTTCTCGCTATCTCTCAAAGCAATTTTCATATTTTTTAGCTTTTATATTCCAAAATCCCAAATTGCTTACTGTGCATAGATGATGAACATTTAAGTGAAAATTAAAATTATAGTTTATGCATATATATAAATCTTACTTCACCCCAGACGAAACATTAATCTTAAAATTTTGACCAGAATTTTGAAATAATGCTCAATGATAAATAAAAATAAAAATATTAGACAAAGAAAGTTTTTTAAAATCTTAAGAAGTACCTGAAACAAATATGACAGTTTTGCACACATTATATAATTATTATAATTCTTAAATCACAAGAAATAGACAAATGAACTGAATGTAAAGTGACGACGTTTTACGAAAGTTGTGACGTCATTTGCTTGCGATGGTTAATGATGAATATCAGTGAGATATACTTGGTTATAAAAAATTAATTGCATCAAGAGAAATTTACTATTGATCAACATATGCATATACAAAACAGCAGGAATTGAAAGCAAACGCAGAAAGTTTGGAATAAAATAATAAAAAGAGGCACTTACGATAGGAAAGTTGCTTTAATTATTCATCGTTCAAATACATCTTTGACCATTTAATCAATAATCCATTAGAGTCCAATGTTTTTATATAGTTTTATATGGAATTTATTCAATAATGTCACATTGTAGCTTTATTTGCCATAATAGTAGGAAATGTTAATTGTCAATGGATTTATTTATAGTTTGGGAATTTATTGATTTTAATATTTTTGGATTGGAATTTATTTTAGTTTTTTAATGTTATTTATTTATTGGGAAGCCCTAATTCACAATAAAAATATGAAGACATATTTCAAGTAAACAAGAAATAGAATATTCAATAATGATAATGTTTAAAGGATTTGTATTATCTTTTCAAAATCGTACCATATTCAGTGGGTAATTTAATATTATTGAACAGAAAAGGAGTGATGTTGAGTCAATTAAAACATATATATTACAATGAAAATATATGAAATTTTTTGATAAATATGTTTTCTTAATCTTTATTCATATATACATACATGCAGTTCAGATTGTGAAATTATAGAAGCAGTTAACGCTCCAAGAAACTAAAATATCCCTCACCCTGACAGGTGTGGAGTCTAACTGTACCTAAATATTAAAAACAGACAACATATACAAAGCTGATTGAAATCTTTCTCACACTTAATCAAAATTATTTGCTTGAAAATCTCAAAGAACATTAATCTCCAAAAAACCATAAACTCTATAAAAGTTAGTCTCAATAAAATGCACGACAAGTTTTCTTTAAATGATGAGAAGTTCAAAGACAGTACAAATCTAAGCAACAATCAAGTCCAATTGTTTAATGATATATTTTGTATAAGCCAATGCATGTTAATAATATATATATATATATATATATATATATATATATATATATATATATATATATATATATGATTTCAGTTTACTTTATAAGAGAAAACTATAAATAGTTTTAAATAAAATGTATAATATGATCTTTGGACTAAATAATATTTAGTTATATCGTTTTTAATAAAATTTGATTACCAACTATTTTGCGCCTTACATAATATTATTTTTACAGTAATAATGTAACTTTTATAGCTGATAACGATGAACTGGTTGATAAGCATAAATCAAAATTGTTTTGTTACGTGTAAAGAATAAAGATTCCATAACAGAAAATACTACTTTTATTCCTTTGGTATTATTATTTTCTGCATTGTTTGAGATGTTGATTTTATCGGAGAAAGTAATTCCTCCTATGTCCACAAATAATTCAAGAAAGGAAAAAATCACACTACAATATTTAATCAAATCATGCTGCTTTCCTCATGTTTATGACTTACTATCAACAAATAGAAGTTCAAAACTAAACTAGAACTTCATAAAGTTTGTCTAGAAAATGAAATTGCATAACATAAAAGTTAAAGTTGCCACTGTATACAGTTCAGAATGTATTACTTGTGTTTCTA